>JAUNZM010000116.1:1830000-2036184 GCA_033459285.1 Clamator glandarius | reverse complement strand
GGCGGCTGTTCCAGCCTCCTGCCCGGGATGGAGGGAGGCTCTGGGAGGGGATATTGGATGGGGGGCAGAGCAGGAGAGTGGGGTCCCCCCGAAGGCGAAGGACAAAAGGGGTGAAGGGCTTTCTCCTCAGAGAGGACAAGTGTGCCTGGTGTGGTGGTCTGGCAGCTCGCACAGTGGTCACCTCCCTCCAGATCAAAACAAAACCACACTCACAAAAAAATGTTAACTTTCCTGAAAAAGTCTTTTTTATAGTTCTCCTTTTACTTTTTTTTTTTTTTGTCTCTTTTTTCTCCTCAGGGCTCCTAGTTCTCCCATGGCCCTGTAGGCAGCAGGGATGGAGGGAGACCTGTCGTCAGCTTGTCCTGGCTCCCCCCTCAGCACCCGCAGACTGTAGCATGCACTTGCCTTCCCACGCACTGCTCTCTCCCTTCAGGACGGTTAAGCACAGCCTGTCTTTTCCCACAGGCTTGCTGACCTTGCTCAGTTCTGTTACGGCATTGGCGGTCCCTTCTCCGGGCAGCCCCCTGACAGGCAAAGAACACAAAAACTTCTTTCGCAGCCTGTGGCCCCCATGGAAGGCACAGGTGTTCTGCACTTTGCGACAGACACATGACTGCCTCAGTCCCACAGTCCTCAAACTGGACAAGGAGGAGAACCACGGCATTGTCCCCAAATGTAAGGGCATCACGCCACCTTCAATGGCACAGGTGGCCATCGCCCCTGCTAGAGCAAAGTTGGCTGTTTCCCTGCCCTGAAATGCCACTGGATTACAGGAAGGATAGCGGGATGGGTTATTTTCAGGTCTCTAGCCCCAAGTCTGCCTTGGAGCAGGACACTCCCCGCAGTAGTACTGTGGCCTTGTGCCAGGCAATTTGCTTTTGTGGCCTCTCTGGGCATCCTTTGCAGTGCTGCATCCGTTTCCTGGAGAAGAAAAAGCTTTTCTTAATGGCAAGACCTAACCTCCCTAAGCAGGAATTTGCAGGTTTTTTCCCCCTTGTGCTGTTCGGCACAATCAAGAAGGGTCTGACTTTGTCATCTTGTAGCTTTCCTCCAGGACCTTGTGGGCTGCCTTTAGCTCACCTCTCCATCTCCTCTTCACCCAGCTGGACAAGCAGAGCTACCTCAGCCCCTCCTCAAGGGTCAGTGGCTGAAAGCCGTGGTGACTTCAGTGGCCCTTCCCTCAGTTCATCAGTTTCTCCATGTCTCCCTCGGTGGGATGGCAGCAGAAAATAAACCCCAAAAAACTGGCCACGGCTTTCTGAAGCTCACTGAAGCTCATCGCCTCTCCACAACATTTTTTCTTACAACCGGACGGGCTCCTTCCAGTTTGATCTGAGGTTTAATTGAGAAGCTTGGCTCGTGGTCTCTCCGGGGCCTTTGAGAAAAGCTTGAGCTGAGAAGTTGCTTTTTTAAGTGTTGAACATTTCCACAGCCAAGAAACACCCCCGCTCAGAAAGCACCATAACAGTAGCACCCTCTGCTGTTACACTTTCCCTGCAGCCCTGCATCAGAGAACTTAAGTGGCGCAGTTGTATCTGTGCAGCTTGAAAACTTGGGACGACTTCTCTTGTACTTTTCTTCAGCAACAGAAGAAACAGCAACAGCTTCTGTAGCTGTTTGCAGCAAGCCTGTGGGCAGGAGATGCTGAGGAAAGAGGCATCTCATCCCAGCGGGGCACCATCCGACTGTAGGCTCTGGGGTACAGAATGAAAGCTCCCCTGAGAAAGAAGGTAAGGCTGCCTCTCACTGCGCTGGGTGTCCCTGTGTGCCTGCTGATCTCCCATAAGGACCCTTGCCCATCAAGCAGCTTTCTGGGTGACTCCAGAAAGGTTCCTCAGCCCATCTCTGTCCTTCTCTCTCCTCAGCCACAGGGCAGGCTTCTGTCTCACCCACTGGTGCCCTGCTGGAGTCCACGGGGCTCCCTCCATCAGCACACACCACGGCAGCCGCGACTGCCCCTGCCCCCTCGCCTTCCAAGCTGCAATCCCCTGCCCAGGAAGAGATCAGCCCTCAGGACTCAGCCCAGCTCCAGGCTGCAGAGAAGGAGGTAGTAAGCATGTTGCACGTCCTGCAGAACTCTGAGGAGGAGCCTGGATCGGCTGGTGGGGAAGGGGAAGGAGAAGAACGGTTCTTTTCATCCCTTTGCAGACCAACTCCTCACAGCCCTTGCAGGCCAATACCATGGAGAATTTAGGAAGGCTGAGGGTAGAGAAATGGTGCAGCCGGATAGCCAGCCACGGTTGCAAGGATCCTCGAGTGTCCCTCTGGTTGAAGGCAGAGTACAACGCCTTCCAAGACGGAGATACACCAGGCCAGGTGGGTGCTCAGGAGATGCTCCCATTCCTCCTTCTCCCCATCTTGCTCTGGCCTTCATTTCCCATCTCCCCAGATCTGCGACTCAAATGGCGTGAAGTACCCCAGATACTGCAGCTTTAAGAGCCACCAGTGCCTCCAGAAGACCATCTACAATCAGGAGGTGAGAAGCAGCCTGCACTGCCCTTCACACAGCCTTCTCCTCCGTGGCCGGTCCCTTCACATATGGCCGTGAGTCCATGCAGGACTCACTGGCCCATTGCTTTTCCCTCCAGCAGAAAAGGATGGGGGTTTAGGGAGGGTGGTGACAAATAGTGACCCAAGCTCAGCTGGCGTGAAATTGGGGCGTGACATTTGCACAGACACTATAAGAGATGGCAATGGAGATGGACATAAATATTGAGAGAGAGAAGGTGTGGCGAGCTCTTGCAGGGGAGCCTCGTCTGCTGGGCACTTTGTAGGCGGAAACAAAATGCAAAGGCACAATAGCAGGACAGATTTCTCGCCCATGGATCTTAGGAAACACACTGTTTGGCCATCGTCCTCTCTCTTCTGCTCGTCACTCGGTTCTCCCTTCTTCCCTCTGGTGCCTCATCAGCCCAGCCTCCAGATGCCATCCCTCAGGTGGGTCCTCTTTCCTTGGGGGCAGCGTGGGCATTGATCTTAGTCCCACAAACTCTGGCTCTCTGTCGGCGAAGGGAGAATGCAGACACCAGGTGGTCATCAGTAAGTCTCAATTTTATTAGAGATCACAGCTAGTTAAATACAGTTGTTAGGTAGCCTCATACATATTGCAGAAGCTGAGCTCACTATAGGTTACAGATTACAAGTCAGCTCCTGGGTACGCCTTGTTCCTCTCTTCTATCTCCAACTTTCCCACAGTTG
The DNA here is from genome assembly GCA_033459285.1 of Clamator glandarius. Lineage (NCBI taxonomy): Eukaryota > Metazoa > Chordata > Aves > Cuculiformes > Cuculidae > Clamator > Clamator glandarius. The sequence continues at coordinate 2,032,986 of JAUNZM010000116.1, read as the reverse complement.
TTTATCTAACTGTCCAAGGTTGGTATGCCCCTGTGCTTCTCCCTTTATCAGCAAGATTTACAGTTTATGCTACGGCACAGCTCTTGCACAGAGCCGTGCCCCTGCTCTGCAAGCCATTCTCCAACAATTCCCCCTTTTTCTTTTTGGACCAGCATAGCTTGCATAACTAATCGATCTGTGGCCTTAGCCATCATATTCTGTAGACACGATATTAGACATGGGATTATTGATAGGATCAAAATTACAACAATCAAAATTACACATCCATATTTCAACAGTGTTCCCAACAACCCGTCGATCCCCAGTGAAATTAACCATACATCCAAAGGATTTTCCCATTGCTGTAATTTTCTTATGTTATCTGTCAATTGTTGTAACTTGCTGTGGATGGACCGGGACCGATCAGTTAGATTAAAACAACACATTCCTGCAAATTCCTCACAGCCGTACCCATGTGCTACCATTAACTCCTCTAGACTTCTTCAAAGCTGAAAGAAAAGAAAACTTAGAAAGGAAGGAGAGTGCGGGGGGAAAACTCACACACATACCGCTGCAAGGTCAGGCAGTTTTTGTATGTTTTGCTAGGTATTTTAAACTTTTTTACTTCTGAAGCCTTTCATTCCAAAGATCCCCAGGTAAATCTACCTGTTTGCCGGCTTAGTGGACGTTTGAGATCGAAAGGTCCCAGAGATATATTTTCAAGATTAATCAAAACCAATTTGTAAGTCTCACAAATGTTTGAAGTACTTCAAACGCACACACACACACACACTTCTCAGCTAGCCGAATACATTCATACAATGTTGGTTATCACTATTAGATCCACAATTTTTCCATGCTATGAATATTTAAACTACACATGGTACCAAAACCAAAAAGCACTTAAAATATGTACATTCATTATCAATGAGGCTTATATCAATTGTCTAACAAATCTTTTACTTATGGTAATACTTTTTGTTTGTTTGTTTTGTTTTGTAGTTTTTGTGTTGATAGAATTACAGACTGGTCAGTTGAGCTAAAACCTCAATTTCCCTGTGTATCATTTCCCTTGCTTGAATTATTCCAGTAGAGCTTGCATCAATGATCCCAGATAAAACAAAGATTCCCAACCAAATTATTGATAATCATACTAATTACAAGGCAGTAAAGCCAACCCCAATTGTCCTTTTCCATTTCCTGTTATTGTGTGAAGTGCAGATGATTGCAGCACTACTACGATGGTGGTGATCACGTCTATCTCGGTGCTGCCTCTGGTTCTTGCTCTGAGGTGAGAGCTGCTAGAGTCACAAGTTGATCAGCATGCGCATTGCCTTCACCTAAACCTTCAGTCCATTGATGACTTCTGATGTGTATTATGCAATAGGGTTGAGATCGTTGTTTTATTGCAGATTGTAGTTGCATTGAATCTGTTATGATGTTTAATTTTCATGCATCCACTGGGCGCATGTCCAAACAACTGCAGCTAATTCTAGAGTCTGTAAAGAGTCTCCTGGCTCTGCGGATAAAAGATGATGATGCCACTGATTTTCGGTAAACCAAGTCGCTGCTGCCCTTCGTGATCTTCTTCCGGCATCTGTATAAACTGTAACAGCATTAGAGAGTGGCGTCTCACTTTTCTTGGGTTTTAGCAACCAGTCGTGGTTGCCAAGCCATTTTAGTATAGGCATTTTCAGTGACTCTACTTTAAGTTCTACAGCCTCAGATAGCAAACCTAGCTGTAAAGCTGTTGAATTCCTCAACCACCAGTCTAAGTCTTCTCTTCGTCATCAACGGTCCTTTAATCCCAGAGGCAATCTTTTGTGGTCGATTGTCGATGCGTGTAGTATCTACTGCTGTCGCCAGGTCCAGTCCAAGGCTGCCCCTGGTTGCCGGTTGCAAAATGCTGGCTGGTCGAAGCTGGGCAGAGGTGTCTGTGATCCTGGGGCGGCTGCAGTCATGTAAGTCGCTGGGGCTGCAATTGGTGTCTGCGCGCTGCTGGGAGTTTCTCGGCTGACGGCGGCGGCAAGCAGTACTATGATTGTTTGTTTGGCAATTCTGGCACCACACCTGCTGCTCCCGACATTGACGGTGTGTGTGTCCATTACGCCCACATCGAAAACACTTGTACTCTCGTCGATTCGGGCCTGTCTGCTGCATCTTTGTCAAAGGTTGCAATGAAGCAAGGGCAGCAAATGCCTGGGTTTGTGCAGTTACTAAATCTTGCCCTACCTTTTGGATTGCTTCAACTAGCAGGGCTTGAAAACTACAGGACACGCTATATCTATTACCGATTCTATTGCACTAATATCTTTTGAATCTATAATACTTTTCACTATTTCTGCCTAGGCTTCCCGCTGCTCTCGCGCCGCAGCCCCCCCCACATCACTCTCTGGCTCGGGAACCGACTCATTATTAAGTAAGGGGGGTGGGGGTGGCTCCGGCGGCGGGGCCGGCGGGGCTGACGGCAGACGACCCTCAGTTCCCGGAATATCCTCAGGAGCATTGCTGTGGGGTGGGGGTGAGCTGACTGTGGGCACAGCAAGAGGGAGAGGACAAGCCAAATTCCTATTCTCCTGCACTGTGCTGACCTGCCTCGCAGCCTTTTCTTCCACTTGATATTGTAACAGCTCATTATGCACTACACGCCACAGCTTCCCTAACTTCTTCACGAACTTATCATCTTCTAAGACTGCCTCCCATAACTTATCTCCTAACTTTCTCCATTCCTCTTCCTCAAACATTTGTTCTGGGTCTTTAAAACAGCCCTTAGTCTTTGCTACAGCAAATAAAGTTGCTAGGTCCTTTAACGGACCCACCCCCCGCTTTTCTAGAAAATGCTTTAATAAATCAAATGCCACCTCTTTTTCCATTGCGAGCTTGACTTTGTGTGCAGCGTTTTAAACCCTGGGTAGCATTCAGACGGACGGCGGATTCGCTCTTCTTTATCCCGAACCCAGGCACGGGCTGAACGACGCTGCCTGCAGCAAGTCCAACCTTCTGGCCCCTGGACGCTGCTTTCCAGTGCTTTTCCGTCCTCCTTAAAGTAGTAGTAAATAAATCATATGCCACTTGCCTATCCGTTTTTCATCAGCGCTGTTGCAGCTCTCCAGGCTTCGGTGGCACGTATGGCCCAAAACCACCGTTGTGATCTTTGGGGGTGCTTTTCTCCTTGTTCTTCGGCACCGTCCTGGCTGCAATCAGGACCCAACTCCAACTTCGTCGACCGTGGCAGTATCACGTCGGGGTCACCATTTGTCGGCGAAGGGAGAATGCAGACACCAGGTGGTCATCAGCAAGTCTCAATTTTATTAGAGATCATACCTAGTTAAATACAGTTGTTAATTAGCCTCATACATATTGCAAAAGCTGAGCTCACTATAGGTTACAGATTACAGGTCAGCTCCTGGGTACGCCTTGTTTCTCTCTTCTATCTCCAGCTTTCCCACAGTTGTTTATCTAACTGTCCAAGGTTGATATGCCCCTGTGCTTCTCCCTTTATCAGCATGATCTACAGTTTATGCTACAGCACAGCTCTTGCACAGAGCCGTGCCCCTGCTCTGCAAGCCATTCTCCAACAGCTCTCCTTGCAGGTGTCTCGCCGCGGCTGCCAGAGAAATGAGACCTACCAGGTGCTGACTGAGAAGGAAGGAGAGGAGGAGGTGCAGCTGTGGTTCCAGAAGTTCAACAACCTGTGGATAACAGGCTGATTGCGCAGGAGCAGGAGGAAGCACAGGGCTCCGGGGCAGCCCCTGTTGCAGCCAGGGTTTTGGAGAACCTTCCTGGGACAATTTGGCGGTCCTGTCCCGGGTGTGCACTCGTAGGGGAGGCCTCCAAAGTCGCTGCAAGAGGGTCCATTGTTAAATACACAACTTATAGAGTTCTGAAAATGCTGAATCTCTGGTCTCAGCTGTCCCCCTTGCTTGCCCCTGTCCTGGAGCCTGGCCACAGCCCAGGAAGGCAGATGAAGGGAACGGCTGAATATCTCTTATCTTTGAACTAAGGGGGCTGCTGAGGTGCAGCATTCCGGCACAGTTCTCCTCCTTCCACACAGTGTTCATTCTGGTGCTGAGTGGTCAGCTGAGCTGTTGATGGCCCATCTCCACAATGTTCCCCTTCAAGTCCCCTGCACACTGAGGAAGCTACACCTAGAGCGGCACAGCCCAATTCTACTGAGAATGCACCTACGATGCATTTTCTCACACTCAATGCATTACAAAAATAGCACAGCGCTATTCTGCTGATAACAGCCATGTGAAACTGAACACATAGCAGTGTGAAATGGATCATCCGTGGAACGCCTGTTTTGGTTTAGGCCTATTGATCAGGCTCTGTCACTTCAGCGTGGGAGAAGGCATCTCCTTTGTGAGCCGGGATTTAGAGCCACTGGCCCAAGCATCCCTGTCTAAAGTCCCTAACCTCTCTTGGCTCCATCCTTGTGCAGGCCTATAGAAGTCAGTAGTTCTGCCAAGGTTGAGTCTTCCTGTGTTCTACTGAGTCAGAGGTATCAAGAGCCCATTTGCCTCCTAAACCTAATTTGCTCCCTTCTCTCTGATGCTGCCGCTCTAGTTCCATCACTCGGTGACCTCTCATGTCTGACGCAAGTCCCCACTCACCCCTAGTGTTTCTCATTTGCTTCAGCTTGTGTCCTCTGTGCATGAGCACTGCAGTGTGGCCTCATCCCATGCTAGCCCGTGGGACAGAGGAGAGCCAGTTGCCTTCCAGGTCTCAAACACTGTGCACGAGGAACAACCTGATATGCACACTTTCTTTTCCACTGCAGCGGGTTTATTTCTAATGTTCATGGTTTTGTTTTGCCTGTGCCTTCCAGATCTCCTTCTGGAAGAAGAATTCAAACCACAGAAACTCCACTGACGCTGGCAAGAGGGTGCCAAGTGGAGCTCTCTGGCAGGGCAGCAAACCCCACATCTCCTCCACTCCCTCTGAGACTTTATGTCTCCCCCACACCTTCCCCTTCTTCCCCATATCTCTTGCCAGGCTGTCCTCTCCCAGGCTGCCTTGTATTCTGTCCGCAGCCTCCCACCACCCAGGCATGCTCCCCTCAGTGCCAGCCATGCACCTCCACCAGGTGCTGGCACTGTTTACATTTGACAGAACAGCACCAACAAGTCTTGCAGCTGCACCGCTCCCCCGCCTCCATCTGCGTGACGTGGGAGCCCATGCCACAGCACAGGAGGTCTCGATCATCCATGGCCAGAGAGATCTGCTTGCACTGGCAGCCACAGGTGCCCAAGACCCTGTACCGGGAGTCCCAGTGTACAGACATCTGGGCTGGCCAGCAGGCAGACCAGATTGTGAGCTGAGTAGGGCTTGAAGTGAGAGCTCTGGGGCACCAGGAGCTTGCAGGAACCAACCTCTAGCTCGTGAGGATGTATATACAGGGAACAACTTTCCTTACTAGAAAAGACTATTCCTTTGCCAGGTTGTTTGATTTGTGGGCAAGCAGCTGAACTCTGGCTCTGAAGGTGGTTCTGCTTGTGACTCTGTGGTCACTGGTAGTGCCCGTGCTGCTCCACTCCCTGCATCAAAAAGAAGAGAAATGTCTATGAGCTTTGGAAGAAGGGACAGGCGTCTTGGGTGGACTACAGGGAGGAAGTGAGATCATGCAGAGAAAAAATCAGGAGGGCTAAGGCCCAACTATAATTCAGATTGGCCAAGTCAGTGGAAGATAACAAAAAATCTTTGTATAAATACATTAAAAATAAAAGGAGGACCAGGGAGAATATTCAGTCCCTATTGGATGCAAATGGAACAAGAGTGACAGGGAATGAGGACAAGGCTGAGGTACTTAATGTCTTCTTTGTCTAATTCTTGTAAGCAAGGTTGTTCCTTCTGTGTACACACCCAGGAACTAGAGGAGCAGAATGAAGCTCTCGTGATCCATGAGGAGATGGTCAGAGACTTGCTTGCCCAGCTAGACACCCACAAGTCTATGGGGCCAGATGGGACCCAACCAAGAGTATGAAAGGAGCTGGTGGATGTGCTTCCCAAACCTAGGAGGAAGGGTTTGTGAGCCATGGTCTGGAGGTTTCAGGATTTTTTCAGACATTGCTGCTATTGATGGTGTTTGTGGTAGAACATGCAGAGAGGAAAATGCTGAGAAATAGCTCAAGTATTTAAGGCAACAGCAAGAATAACTTGGAAGAGGAGCTTATCTGCTGAAGGGTGGGCCCTCACAAACCAGACAGGTTCTTCATGAGGTCAGAATTGACACAGCAATCCAGTAGTGACATGGGAAATGCAAATCCTTTCCTTGTAACAGCAGTGAGTTATTTGGAATATTCTTCTTCTGAAATACAGTCACTTCTTACCTTTTCCACCTGTTGCATCTTGACAGCAGAAAGAACAAAGAGTGCTTTTTTTTATTGATGCTTTCTGATTTCAAAATTTGTCCATGTGTGAGTGAGCATGTGTATCACTGACATCTACTGACCAAGTTAAAAAACGGATGGGAACTATGTTTCTCTCTGTATTTTAATGGTAAAAGCAAGAGTTGACAGGAAAATTTGGAGCTTCCTCTTGTCCAGTGACCCTGAATGCAGATCTGCTCTGTGGTGTTGGAGCATTTCTCTCAAGAAAGCAAAACAGAAACTCCACTGCCAGCATCACTCAGTCTTTGCTGTCTAGTTCATCGTGTTTATCCCAGTACATCTGTACTTTCTTTTCCAGGCCTTTCAGGCTACAAGTCACTGTAGATAAACTGTGCTAACTGCAAGGGTGCAAGTTCACGCCAGGGACAGCGTGGAAATCCAGACAGCAAATCTGGAGCAGGTGTGACCTAGGAGAGAAAATTCAGTCCCAAGTCTTGCATGGCAAAACTTGCACGAGCAAAATTTGCATGAGCTGATACCAGCCGGCTAGGTACCTAATCCATTTTTAGCCTGAGACACGTCTTGGTCTTGTGTCTTGGTAAATGAATAGATTTTGGACAAGTTGGATGTGGAGGTAGCAAAACTCTCTCCCAAGTTCTATAAAGACCTGTGAAGTATTGAAATATTTCCAAGAGCATTAGAAATAAAAGTCCATTAACCCTTCTCTGACCGAGGGGTGAACTAAATATTTGAGGATAAGTGTTAAGAAAACATATAGTAAGACAATGGACCTGTAACAAGCCTATCTGTTAATGAGTCTCACCTGTTCAAAACCACAAACGTTTACATTTTCTCTTTTAAAGCCTCTCTGGAAGTTGTGAAGGTTCCTACAAATATCTAATACCTTGTTTAACTACCTACTGACCAGATAATTACAAAAAATATATTAAGACGCCTGGAGTAATGTCATTTTTTAAAAAGTCTGCTGCCTGTCACTTCTTTGCATTATAAGAAACATGAAAACCAGGCACCCGATCAACCCATCTATGATTTTGAACTGGTTGAATTCTCTGATTCCTCTTTCTGTTAAGAGTCTGCCAAACCTCTTTTTATTCATAACACCTGCTATTCATTTATTACTTCTGTTTCCTTCAAGGCAAGTCCTGGAGTAATGAATAAATGAATAGATAGATAGATAGATAGATAGATAGATAGATAGATAGATAGATAGATAGATAGATAGATAGATAGATAGATAGATAGATAGTAAATAATAAATAAATTCTAGTCCTTGTCAAAACCAACGGACAGGTATGCTTATGCCAGGCTCAGCTAAAGCACTTTTCAAAGCACAAGCACTGCAAACAATAAAGTCCTGTCCCTAGGTACACAGCACAGCAAGGTGAAGCCCTGTTTGCTGTGCGTGTTCTCTGTTGCAGAGGCACAGGGCTGCTCTGCAGCTTGTGCTGGCACTGGAGGCAGGTATCAGTCAGTCTGAAGGGAGCATGCACACAAATAAAGACCTTGGGCCCTGAGTTCCCTACAACTGAGCAAGGGACAAACCCCAGTAACTCCCATGATGCTCTGTTGTAGAGACATTTTAGAAAGAACAAAGACTTGATGCTATAAACGTTGATGACATGGAGCAACCCCGACAAGACCTTGAAACAGGGAGCTAGCTCGGTGGAAAGAAGTAACAGAGAGAAAAACAAAGAAGAAAAATATCAACGTTGTTAATTTTAGTGTAACTTGTTTAAAAGTGTGCATGGTTTTTTAGCCAATAGTAGGTCAGTAATAGGCCTGTGAACAAGCACTTGTGACCAATAATAAACTGTAGATAAGTGTGTGAACAGCTTATGCATAACCAGATGTGTAACCTGAAAAGGTATATAAAAAGAAAACTTAACACAATAAAGGGTCTTTGAACCATCAGATTGAAGTCCGTGTCTCAATCTCCTCGACACTCTGTCTTTGACTCCTTTTATTATTTAGAGGTAACATTATCAGACCAACCATCTGTAAAGCTGAAAAAATGGTTTGTGCTGTCACGAGGCCTCTTGTTTTCAAAACTATTTCTAGGCACAAACTGTATAAGCAGTACTATTTAGTTTGCCTCTTACAACTGTTATTGCACAGTGCTTTGAGGTTGGGTTTGGGGTTTTCATGGGGAAGGGGGAAAAGGATGGAATATTTTGAATGTAGGTCCCATAAAAAAAGGAAGGAAAGCCCCATACTTGGGATAACGGCTCCAAGCAGGGATGAGGAATCCTCTTATCAGTGAAGTCCAGGTTGATGGTGCCATGCTTCTGTGGGTATCACAAAGCATGTTTAAAACTCCGGAATCATATTTCTCATTTAATTTGCACAATAAAGGTATGGTTTGTATCGTATGTGTCATTCCACTGGTGCGAAAGGGAGACGTCCTTACACAGTGATGTATAACCCCAGCCCCTGAACGACCTGTCTAGGTTGCACAGAAAATCTTCTCATTCCTTTAAAAAGATTTCAGCCCCACCCGCGCTCACCAGGACTAATTTGCTTGTCTCCTTGAAGAGTGGCTGTTCGGGGTCCCCGGATGCTGAGGACTTTCCCCTTTCATTTAGTTTATAACAGCTAGGAATAGCTGCTATTTAATCTGGTGTATGCTGACCTCTGGTGGCAAAAACAGCCACATGAATTCAATTTCTTCCGCTACTGGCTAGAAACGTGAGCTTTTCTCTTACAAGGAGGTAACAGCAAACCAGCAGGAGCGGGATCAGAGGCTGGCAAGAAATTTTTGCTTTGAGTAATCCCTAAAAATTACATCTGCTAATTTGTTTGTGGAAGGCTGTCCAGCCACTATGAAGAAAAATACAATGAGCAGTTCTGTATGTAGCAATTCCCATACCAAACCTTTATTTTTCTTTTTCTTATAGTGATAGTGAGGGATTATAATCATGGCATCTACGTTAAAATACAACTGTGGATGCAATTACTGGAGATACTGATTTACAAGTGCTCTTGGTCAATCAACTTATCATCATCAGAAATGAGTGCTGTCTCCTGCCTAAAAGCTTGACTGCAAGACATGTTAAGATGAAGAAATAAAGGAGCGATCTAGGGTCGTTCCCAGAGGGACTGCTCTCATCTGTGGTTCTATCAGTCTCTGAGAGGACACAGTGCAACAGCATGTGAATAAAGCCGGTTTCCAAGAGGCAAGTGTCTGCACCCTGTCAGCACTTGGATCTCATGCTCTGTGCCAGCAGTCGGCCCCTGGTGCGCATCCCCTGTCCTGCTGCTGTAGGGTCCTGATCCTAGTCAGTTTGAGCCCAGTTTCAGGTCTCCACCTCTGAATTTTTATTTACTTGTATGTATGTATATACAGGTTATATTTAAACTATATAATTACATTTTTCATTTGGTATAAAATTATTAATCTAATATTGACTATCATAAAGAAAATGGGGCATGAACAGGTTCATGGACCACGAGAGGTGAGAGTGCTTCCCCTGGGATTCCTGATATCAAGTTTCCAGCCGAGAGAGTGGCCTCCTCTGCTGTGGCTTATGCTGGGAGAAGGTGCAAGGATGCAGGGGCAGCCACATCCCTTGGATCCCTTTGCTCCAGGAGCTGCTGTGGCAGACGCGGTTGATCAGGGGCTGCTGGCAGGCAAAGTCCAAACAGACCATTGCTGAGGACAGGGCATCACTGGGAACAGCACAGCATCTCCTGCCGACTTTCCCAGGTCTCTGGAGAGGCTGAGCCCATATGGAGAGGTCAGAAATAATGGACAGTCTAAACCAGAGGCTACGTAGGCTGTCTATCTGAACTCTGGCCTGTCTAATTAATGTGACCAAATATTACAAGTATGTGACAGTAGTCACATAGGACATCAAACGCCATTCTTTTAAGTACTGATGCCAGATCATTCCAGTGCACAGGACACCACAGCCCCTCGCTTTTTGGCTTCAGGTCTGGGAGCTTGCGCAGTGGCTCTCCTGCTAGGTCCAGATCCGCTTCAGTCAATGACCAGGGCCTGCTCTTCCACAAGCTGGTGGTTTCTGTGCTGCTAAAAGCTGACTATGATGTTATGACCACTGACCATGCTTATTAAATAGTTTTTGTTATTTATTACACCTTGTTCTCAAAATTCCCAGTAATGCTCAGTGAACTGCTTTCAGGCCTCACCTGCCCGTATTTGTTGCTCTGTCTTTGAAGCTGCACAAGCTGAGGATTCTGCTGGAAAACTGAAAAGTAAACATTTCCTACAAACCTATACTTTGCCTGCATACTGCCTGCTCATTAATCCTAACTTATTTTCCAGAGTCTCGCTGCATTCCAGCCCAGTGGATAGGCTGTAATTTACCTGCTCTCACAGAAGTTACTGGGAATGCTGGAAAGATGCTGATAGTAAGTAGATGTCAGGACAGTTGCTAGGAGAGTCAGGACTGTGGACATCTTCTTCCATTGGAGAGAATTATTTCTGTTTGCTGGGGTCTGCAAATGAGTTGGCTCTTAGTCTCTGAGACTCCATTCTTTTTCATCAAGGCTGTGCTGGCTACTGAAAATTACCATGAAAGGACAGACATGAAAGTATGTGGTAATGACTGTGGAAGTTGATACATCAGCTGTTGACTTCTTATCAGCTTCAACCTTAAGTTGTTAAAAAAAAATTGCTTGTGGGTAATTTACAGAGAAATTCTCAGCATCCTGAATCATTAAGAACAAATTAAAAGCAGCATAAGTGGAAAAACGAATGCACCTTTCATATCCACACCAAAGAATCATTAATCTAAAGAAAAGTCATATAAATCATGCGCAAGTAGCCTTTTTCTGAAGCAGTTTTTATACACTAAAAATGACTGCTGCAAGTCTACGGAAGAGCACCACTAGGCGGTGGTAACCACGCAGTTTTTTGTTCAGTTGGTGTTTTTTATTTTCTTAAAAAAAAAAATTGATAGTTTTATATATTAGGGGTACGACGTGAACTAAATAAATTAAATTTCCACTTCTGCATTAGCACTGGGCTGCTGTGTTGCAAGATTCAGGCTGCAGCAGCTTTGGTTGATGTGAGGTTTAAAACCTGAACACTCCACCAAATGCCTCTTCTAAAAAACAAATGAAACTAAATAAAACATATTACAGAGGGCAAGATAAGGATCTTTCTTACTGTTTGCTTAAGTACAATTTTGCAGCTTTGGACAATAAGGCTGCCGCTAGGCATTGGTTCTGTTCCAGCAGAACAAAATTTGATCTAATTAATGTTGGAATGCTATCTTAACCAGCCCCCTGTTGTTGCATTCTCATTCAAACAGAAAATACACCAAAGGAAGACAATGGATCTGTGTTCATTAGACCAATGTCCAAAATACCTTTGCACTGCCTAAGTATTTTCTTCACCTTTGCAGCCAAGTCCTTCCCTAATCAGACACCCACAGTGCAGTCAAAGGTTTAAATACACAAAATATCATACTGGGATGTAAAATTCTTGGTTTCACCAGAATCGGCTTGGTTCTAGTGAAACTAAGCTTCAAAAAAATGAGCATAAATCAGGATTGAGTTTGAGACCCCAAAAATCTGAGATACTGGTCAAAAATGTAATTGAAGCAGCAATGATTCAGGCCCTTATTTTTTGTGCTCAACAACAAAGCCCCAGCAGCCATGCTGTTCACAGACATTAATAAGAGCAGCTGTGCAATTTGGTCACCGCATTGCACTGAGGCACCAGGATATTCCATTTAATCCTTCTCATTTGTAAAAAAATCTACCCAGAAGAGGTCAAAAAGCTGTAAAAGATGTAAAGCCTCTCCTCTCTGATGCATTCTTTGTGGTCTATTTTTACAGAAATCTCTCTTAGTTCAAACTGTTCTGAGATTAATGGTTCAGGGAGGGTTAGCCAGCCTTCCCAGCCATGGAAAAGTAATCACACCACTCAGTCAGGACAACAAATATATAAGGTGCTGTGCAAAGTGCTGTTCTGTCTTCTGGCAGCCTGGGCCCCAAGTCTGTGTCAAATGTGCTCGGAGAATGCCACAGGAATTCAGCCAAGTGTAAATATCTTGCCACAAAACTTCTCCCAATAATGTCAAAGCAAACTTACTCAAAGGAAACAAGCCCTTCCTCTAAATACCACCAAAAAAGGCATTTTATTTGCTGACACTGGTATTAAACATTATTTTCCTGGAACATTTACACCACAGCTAGTGGTTTATGGCAGAGCACACTGAAGCTTTACAATTTGCCATTGTATTTGCCAAACAAATTACAGTTTTGCTTAACAACAGCAGCTCTACAAGCTGGCAGGAGGTTTGCAGGTTCAACTGCCATGGAGGCCCATCCTCATGCTTCATGTTTGTGAGAGATAAGAGATTGTGGAGGCACAGCACCTGGGCAAGTCTGGGCAGTGTGGGACTCCTTAGCAGAGTCCTTGCACCCCTTTGGGGATGAAGTTAGTCAGCACAGCTGGGCTGATGCCTGCTTGCTTGTGCCAATCCTACTCTGTTGTGCCTGTCTCAGAGCTGCTCAGGCTGATAAACTGGCCAGAAAAGTCCCTCTCTCCAGCTCTTTTAGAGAAATTGAGAAATTGCCCCTTTGTCTTTAATCTCACCAAGCTGTCAGATGAGCTGTTGCAGAAAGTGATTAATTCTGCTCAAATCACCCTGTGTCACATTGCCCTGACTCTGACTAGCCTAGGACTTAGAAAGCATGGGTTTAATTACCTTATCACATTGATTTTATTCAAAACTATCAGACCCAGACTTTAACTCTTTGAGAAGTTGGTGATGTTAATAGACAAGTAGTAAGGTTTTGAAAATCCCAAATCTGAACCTAAACTCAGGTTTTTAAAGATAACAGAGAATCAGAAGTTCCTTCAGATCACACAGCTTCCACTCAGACTGTTGATGGAAGAGGGTAGTTGCTACTTGCAAAATCCTCACCCGACTCCTTGTTTCTGGCATTTTAGTAACACAGATCTCAGCATCCTTCCTGGAGACTTCTGCTTCAAACACTCCCTGGCACCTGGATGTTGGGAATCATTATGAAAGGAAAACTAACAAAACCAGGGAACCGTGATGTCCCCGTGTGAGTCCATGGTGTACCTCGCAAGTTGTGTATTGCTCTATGAGAAAGAATGAGAGAGCTGGTACTGTTCAGCCTAATAAGCAGAAGGCTTGGGGATGGGAAATCAATGTACAGAAATACCTGAAAGGAGAGGACAAAGAGGATGGAGCCAGGCTTTTTTTCAGCAGTGCCCAGTGATAGGATCAGGGACAATGCACCCCAACTGAAACACAGAAGGTTCTGTTTGAACATCAGGAAACACTTTTTCATTGAAAGGGTGACCAAGCATTAGAATAGGTTGTCCAGGGAGGCTCTGAAGTCTCCGTCCTTGGAATTGTTCAAAAGCCATCTGGACTCAGTCTTGGACAACTGCCTCTAGGGGCCCCTGTTTGAGCAGGAGGGCTTGGACGAGGTGACTTCCAGAGGTTACTTCCAACCTCAACCATTCTGTGATTATGTGATCCTTCACTGCATATATACTTACGCTGTTATTCCTCCTGCAGCATCTGATGGATGCTATCAATATACACATATTCAAAAAGGGATTTGACAAATTCAGAGAACAAAAATCCATGAAAGGCTGGTGTTGTAAGACCACACCTCTACTTCAGAAGGCCTTTGCACTGCAAAATGCAGATGCTGGCAGAGGAGAAAGTCCCATTGCCTACTCCATACACGCCCTTTATTGGCCACTTTGGGACAATGTACTACTGGCTAATAAATAGGCAGAGTTTGGATCCATCTCTCATCTCAACAAAACTTTTTAATGGCAAGTCCTCACAGCAAGCATCTGTTGTATTAAGCCATTGAGAAGAGATACCACATTTGATCCTAACTAAACTTTCTCTAACCTATAAAGATATAAGAACATTTGGTCTATTTGAGTTCATATGTCCTTCTGCTTTTATACAGAGTCTTAATGTTTTGCTAGTCAAAGGTCATGGCTGCCCAAGCTATACCCAAACTCACAGCAGGAAAGGGTAAACAGCAAAGCAGATTGAGGAGACACTGCAAGCCCTAACCACAAGGTGAAGTCAAGTGGGAGAAAACCTGAACGGCATATGACACTACGATTAAAGGATAAATGGTGATAGACAGACATTGGAACAAGGGTGCAGTAAGTAGCAGCAAAGAGCAACAGTTGTATTGGATTGTGACAGTTGTGAGCCCGACATGGGAATAAGTCAGAGATTTGTAGTATTTGGTCTTTAAAAAGAAAGCTGAGAAACTGGGGCAATTGGATCAGTGTCACAACAACTAACACAGTGCTAAAAAAATGGGGAGCCTAAGCAAAATTTAAAGCTGCTCTTTTTATGGAGGTGTGGCTTTAAAAGGCACATAAGTAGTTTCTGAGAGAAAAACAGTTAAAGACTATATTAAAGTGCTCCATAACCCAACAAAGTCAGAATAGGAGCTGGTAGCTAGTGTAAGAAACACACATTCAAGTGAGAAATGGGACCAGGTTGCCTGATGATGACAGGGATTATCCACAGAAGCAAACTCCATCAATGGCTGTGGTACTTGCACCTGTAGAGTGTAGGTCCCAGCAGGGAGATTTGGGCCAAGTATTCTTCCACTTTGTCACAGAATCACAGAATCAGTAGGTTGAAAAAGACCTCCAGGACAATTGAGTGCAACTATTCCTATCAACCACTAAACCACGTCCCTCAGCACCTCATCCAGCCTGAATCTCCCCTGGCACAGCTTGAGGCCATTCCCTCATATCCTGTCCCTTGCCACTTGGGAGAAGAAAACAGCTCACTCCTCTCCATACCTCCTTTCAGCTGTTGCAGAGAGCAATAAGGTCTCCCCTCAGCCTCTTCTTCTCCAGGCTAAACCCCAGTTCCCTCAGATGCTCCTCCTAAGACTTGTTCTCCAACCCCTTCACCAGCTTTGTTGCTCTTCTCTGGACACGCTTCAGAGCCTCAACATCCCTCTTGTGGTGAGGGGCCCAGACCTGAACACAGTATTCGAGGTGCAGTCTCACCAGTGCTGAATACAGGGGCAGAATAACCTACCTGGACCGGGGAGTCACACCGTTTCTAATACAAGCCAAGATGCCATTGGCCTTCTTGGCCACCTGGGCACACTGCTGGCTCATGTTCAGTCACTATCAACCAAAACCCCCAGGTCCCTCTCCTCCAGGCAGCTTTCTAGCCACTCTTCCCCTAGTGTGTAGCACTGCACAGGGTTGTGCTCCATGTACAGGACCCGGCATTTGGCCTTGTTGAACCGCACATCATTGTTCTCAACCAAGCTGTCTGGCCTGTTCAGATCCCTCTGCAGAGCCTCCAGCAGAATGACACTTCCACCCAGCTTAGTGTCATCCACAAACTTACTTAGGCTGCATTTGATCCCCTCATCCAGGTCATTGATAAAGATATTGAACAGGTCTAGACCCAACACTGAGCCATGGGGAGCACCACTTGTGACCGGCACTGCAAGAGACCCTGTAGTCCTTCCTTGTAGGCTCAGGAAAGCAGGCTAGAGAGATCTACAGGCTTACTATGGTCTGACAGATCCATCTCTTCCCAGGTATATTGTTTCTGTTACTTGTAACTCACTTTTTCATTCGAGTTACCTTAGTCCAAGGTCAGTGGACCTGTTCAAAGATGAAGCTAATTTTTATCTTTTCTACCACGTTTCTCTCCAGATAAAAAAAAAAAAAAAAAAAAAAAAAAAGCAGATTCTATTGCTTTTCATGCCCTGAATCTGTGTTATATGTTTGGGGTTTTTTTCTCTCTCCCTAGTAGTCTCTGAATCCTTTGACTATTATCAACGATAAAGGCTAAGGCCTTCAAAGATAATGAAGACACTAGAAGCTTTGTGAAAATAAATATGAAAATAGAAGAGAGACTTCATTAGTATTTTTGCTGAGGATAGTGTGTAGTGTAAGCCTACATCTTTTTAATCAATAAAAACCTGAATAAGAGAGTTCCTTTATAAATCAATGCCCAAGTATGCCAAATATCACTTGGAAGTCTTACATCCTTGGACACCAAGTTAAGTAGATAAAAACATAAAATCCTTGTGAAAGGTGATGTGTTTACTTTCACTACGCAGGGAATTGCTTGTTTCTCCTTGAAATCCTGCCTCTCAAAAATGGCAGTTGCGGGGATTAATGTAACAATCTCTGACCACATCAAGAAGTATTTTTCTATCGATTCATTCATATTTTATGTCTATATAAAAATAGCTTTCCTGTAAAGTGATTGAGAGCATGGCTTTCTGATAAGTGTGAGTTTTTACATACTTGATTCTAAATTCCATGCCTTCATAAGCAGATTTTTTTTTACTAGAACTTTAGCAGTATTTTCTGCTTGCCAGTCAGGAGAATAGACTCTCTAGTTCCCTTTCTTTGTAGCAAGGACTCAAGGAACACAGAAGTATCGTCAAAGCCCCAGGACCACCTGCACTGGGTTTTATTTGCAGCCGGAGGTGAGGGGAGCAGACATTTAGCAGCATGAACGGTTCACCAGTTGAACCAGCTCAGGGTCTGGTGTCTATGAGAAGGACAGCTGCTGAGACCATGCATGGTTTAGGCTAAACTGAGGGATATTTTCTTAATCAAGGAAATCTGCACATACAAGAATAAAGAAGTGGACAAAGCTGTGCAGTCTTACTCCTTTTTTATAGGATCTGAGCGGGACAGTTGAAATATAACACAAAAATTCTCTCTATGAAATTACATGATGAAACTTTCCTTCCTGGGCTGCTCCACTGCAGACTGTTTGCCAATTTCTGTCCAACAGGTCTCACTGGTTTTGATTTAGTGGTTTACCTTCTTCAATCTCTGCTTTCCTGAGATTTCAGGACATACCAGAACTGGTCCCTCAGGACTGTCCAGGGCAGCTCCAGACAGCCCCCTCCCTCAGCCCCATCCATCATGTGTACAGCAGAGCACATTTATGGAGAGACTCCTCTGGCATGGTACATCCTTGAAGAAAATATTTTTGTGTATATTATGCATTAATTAAAGTTGGTACATATATTGCTTTTGAAACATTATCTTGCGATTATCTTCGCTCTTCAAAATTTTAAAGCTTTCTTTTTTATTCTATTTTTGTTTCTTCCTTCCTTCCTCCCTTCCTTCCTTCCTTCCTTCCTTTCTTCCCTCCTTCCTTCCTTCCTTCCTTCCTTCCTCCCTCCCTCCCTCCCTTCCTTCCTCCCTCCCTTCTTCCCTTCCTTCCTCTTCATCTTTCCTCTCCTTTCTCTCCTTCCTCTCCTCTTTTTCTCTCCTGTCTTTCTCTCCTTCTTTCTCTATTTCCTTCTCTCTTTCCCTCTTTCTCTCTTTCTTTCCTTCACTCTTTCCCTCCTTCTCTCTTTCCCTCTTATTTTTTTTTTAAACCAGAATGTGTTTAACAGGCAAGTCAACTTTGAAAATGCACTTAGCAACGTTATCTTTTGTTTTTGGGGGGAATAACTGCGTTTCCATCCTGAATAGATGTAAAACTGTGTTTTCTTTTACATTCTCCCTGTCTCCACTTCTCTTACGCAATCTGTGGCCAAATGATTGTGCTTGTGCAGTGTTTCATAATAAAGAAGAAAATTTCACATGGTTTGGCTATTTCTAAGGCAACATGTGAGAAATCACTCCTTTCCTTTTATTTCTTTTGGAATCAGAGTAAGCCTCTGTTATCAAGTGACTTCATACCTTTATTACCAGGAATATGAGTACCCATAAAAAACAAAGTAGATTTGAGTTTATCAGGCTTAGTGTAGGTACTAAGAAGGTGCGTAATTGCTAGCCATATCCTTCTTTCTTGCATTTAATCCTTGTTACACCAGAATTCTGCAATATTTCTATAGGGAATATAAAAGAAGAGAAGATTTATTTAATTGATGCTTTGAGGACATATTTAACAAAGACTTTATCACTTCAGCCAGTGGCTTTGGAGTGCAGAGAATAATTTTTCTTCATAGATGTTGTACACAGTAAACCCCATAAAAAACGGGAAGCCTTAGTGGTGCGACAGAAGGGGAAAGGGAGATGTGGCAAGAAGCTGAGGTAATGGAGTTCAAGTATAAATACCCTTAAATATAATGAGGTTCTATTGCTGTGTTATTACAGTACCTTGATTTAAGAGCCTCAGTCTGACCATGAACTACAAGTTCATGAATATGAAGTCTGGGACCCAGACCCAACTTTATAACTGGCTTGGTTTTGGTCAATGACTCCAGTTTTAACTTGCTGAAACAATGACTATTGACTGGGCCCTTTTATCTCTTTTTTTTCTTCACTCCCCTTTCCCTTTCCTGCAACACTTTTTTAACCATATCAGCACACATTGTATTGTTATTTGCATGCTTTGTGAAATATTCCCACATACGTTTACCTCGCTGCTTCCTTGAGTGCCTGGAGCCTCTAGGAGAAAATCAAGCTTCAGCATCTCCTAGGTTACAATTTTTCTTTTTCCCAGTCCTATTTTCTTGCTGATGGATTAGCCTACTCCTTGATATGTTTTTAAACTCTCAAGGATCCAGCTGTTGAAATGCGTGTTAGCTTAATCAGAAAAACAAATAAAGAACAAAGATGTGTGGGAAAGGAACCAACCGTACTAACTGTGAACACAGCAGTGTGCAGGACGGACAGTTTTTTCTCTGGTTCTTCTTGTAATTCAAAGGGTTTTTTTTAACCATGAACCAGAGAGTAACATTTGATCTCATTTTGACTTCTGAAGTAGGTCACTGTCTAGTTGGGGAACAGAGATACGCAGAGATATTGCGTGTGCTTGCAGACCAGCTTCTTGTGGCTAAGGGGGAGCAGATAGGAAAACATAAATCAGAATAAATATATTTGTCCCAACTGTGGCTGAAATGAGCTCCTGTGGTATCCAGGGACAACAGAGGGTTTGGAAAGAAAGGTTTCATTGTGACAGTATTTTTCCCTTTGTGGGTCACTCATAATGTAGCATGGGAAGATGAGGAACAGTTCTGAGCACAAACTAATTGGGATGAATCAGTGTTTCTAATTCCACACAGAATAGCTTCTATGAGAACTGGAGAGATTAGTGTCAAAACAGGGAACACTGCTGGTAGAAATATTGCTGGTAGTTTCAAGAGGAGCGAGAGTAAATAATGCACACAAACAGACAGACTCTGTGCTCTTGGTACAAGAAAAAGCACAAGGAAAAGCAATAAAATGGTTTGATCTACTATTCTTCATGTTTAGAGACTAGAACACCTTGAGGGATGAAGCAGAGAACAAAGACTGCAGTGTGGAAGAAGTGAAGCCTCTAACTTCTGACTCCGCTAAAGGGATGATAGGTGGACTTAAAATTGTGCCAACAGTGAGATGACAAGTTCAGCACCAGTGTTTCTACAAGTAAAACAGAGGAATTAGTAAAAAATTAAGGGGCAAGACAAACCATCCTGGGAATATAGGCCAGACAGTCTTATCCTGATGCCTGGGAAAGTGATGGAGCACGTAATCCTGGAGATAATTTCCAAACATATTAAGGACAAAAAGATGATTAGGAATAGTCATCACAAATTTACAAAGGGGAAATCTCATGACCTACCTCATGACCAAAAGGTCACAAAAGTGATGAGATGATCAGCTTGGTTCATGAGGGAAGATCAGTGGATAATTTTTACCTTCAGCAAAACCTTTGACTTCAGCAAAACATTTGACGCTGTCTCCCATAATTTCTTAATAGTCAAACTGATAAAGTACGATTTAGATAGGCGAGCAGTGAGGTGAACAAAAAGCTGGCTGACTTGCCAGGGTGAAACAGTTGTCATCAGTGACATGTAGTCCAGTGAAGGTCAGTCACTAGTAGTATATGCTAGAAATTTATACTGGGGCCTATGCTGTTTAAAAATTCTATTAATGACCTGGATACGGGGCACAGTGGGGTCACCCGCAGCAAGTTTTCAGACAATGCAGAAACAATAGGACTAGTTGATAGACCAGATATCTTTGCTCCCATTCAGAAGGACCTCAACATGCTAGAGAACTGGGCTTGGGATGAATCTCGTGAAAACCAACAAAGGGAGATGCAAAGTCCTGTCCTTGGGCAGGAATAACCACATGCAGTAGTACCCTCTGGGGACTGACTGGCTGGAGAGCAGTTCTGTATAAAAAGGATCTGAGGGTGGTGGACAAGTTTACCAGAAGCCAGCAACATGCCATTATGGCAAATAAGGCCCACAGCATCCTGGGCTGCATTAGGTAGATGATTGCCAGCAGACTGAGGGAGATGATCCTTCCCTTTTACTCCGCACTGGTGAGACACATCTTGAGTGCTGGGTCCAGATCTGCACTTCCTAAAACAAGAGACATGGACAAGCCATGGTCTTTTCAATGATGCCCTGTGACAGCACTAGAGACAACAGGCACAAACTGAAATATGAGAAATTCCACTTAAGCATAAGAAAACCTTTTTTTTTTTTTTACTGTGATGGTGATTGAATAATGAAATGGGTTGCCCAGTAAGCTTATGGAGCCTGAACCCCTGCAAATATTCAAAATCCAACTGGAAATGGTCCTGGGCAACCTGTTGCAGCTCACGCTTCTTTAAACAAATAATTTAGACTAGGCTATATCCAGAGGTGACTTTCACTATCAACCCTTCTGTGATGCTCTATGTTATCTTACGATTTTGAGAGGGCCACGACATACTGCAAATGGTTTTTTTACATTGATCAGTGAAAAAAATTCCAAATAAGTTTGAGGCAAAGAAGAGCTGAAGAACCAATGAAAGTATCACTCGGCCACAGAAATGTTCACAGTTCCAGTTTGTGATACATTTGTAAATCCTCAACAGTGATGTACTATAAAAGTGCTGATAATTTGATTTTTTTCTTGTATTTTATTGCAAGCAATAAGTGATCATGCATCCTGTTTTACTTTCACTTCAAAAAAGTCCCATGGAGATTCAGTGCATCAATGACTGGTCCATACCATACCCAACAAAGTCCATATTGCAGATACTACTACACTCCAGATGAAAATTTTCCTCTTGGCATTGAAAAGTGGTGGGAATTGCTTGATTTCTCATAAGCTAATAGGTTATATGTACTTCAAATGTTTTGGTTTTTCTCAATCACCCTAAAAAATCTTAGAAATGTTGAAACAGGACAGATGAAAGGAAAATGATTCTGCAAAACAGCAATGTGGAATTTTTTATCTCAGTGTAAACTATACCAAGTCACAGGAAAAGAAAAAAGAACCCTTCAGTAACTGCCTTTGCAGTAAACCCAGCCTGAGCTGCAGTAATCAGACCGATAATTTATATCTATCCTATCATGGGAAACAATACTAAACAATGTTTGACTGTAGTGTGGTTTGTTTGGCTTTTTAGCACAACAATTTCAGATCTTTAATACGTGGCCACCTGCTCCAGTTTTGGGATGCTTGTAGTGCTCTACTCCTTCACTGCCTCACCAGCCCTGCGCTGTGGGGAGCACGATGACTGCTCCCCTCTCAGCACTTTCTGACTCTTGCTGGGTAAGAAATACACCACCGTGCAAACTGAGTAGCTGCTGCTGGGAAGGTCCACACCAGTGGGTCCCAGTAAAATGGAAGCACATTGTCCTGGGCCCATGTCTCTGTAGGCAGCAGTCTGTGAACATACTGTTTTCTCTGTCTCTAGGAGAAAGCTGGGTAGCTCTGGACTACAACGAGCTGAAAGGTGGAGATATCTATGAGACCAGTTGCTTAGGGAAAAATGAAAAGCAAGACAAACTGGAAGTAGAGGTTGATCCATAGTATTTCAGTTGTTTGCCTGGCCTTCTGAAGTCATGATAAGCCGGGAACTTCCTGCAGCATCATAAGAGCTTAGAAAAACAACTTTGGTTGCCTGATGGGAGGCAGTCAGTTACTTAATGCTGTCCACAGCCATGAGAGAGCTGTGGCATTTTCATTGCCAAACTGATAGGGAAGATGTCCTATCACCCCAAGCATCTGCGGCCACTCTCCAGCTCCTGTGGGTTAATGGAGGCTTTCTCAGTCCTAGATAGAAAAAAAAAAAAGGATTTTTTTTCTAGTTCTTGCTGCATCAATGAATGGACTGGCACACATGAATATACGAAGACTGTTCTAATGGTTGGGAAAAGCAGTAGTCTACGCTGGTTGTATCTCAAAAGGCTGTACTGGAAGGTAACTAGCCAGCACCCTCACACATGGGGTGACTAAGACTGCCCAAGGAACTATTTTGTGACAGAAAAGTTCTTTGCTGTACAGATACATGAGTAGATGCTGGTCTGATTGTCCGTGTCATGCTTGAGGAAGAAGCAGCTGAGATACAGGAGGATGCTGCAAGCCAAGACCACAAGGGAAGAATGAGCCTGCAGCTGAGCAAACAACATCAACCTGTGTTCAATGGCTTTCATGAGCACAGCCTGCATACATACACACAAAATTTTTGCTTCATGGCTTCAGGCCAGTCAGGACGTGATATGGTTTGCATTTGGTCTGGGCTAGATTCGGAGCTGGTGTAAGCAGAGATGATGCTTGGGCTTAAGCCAGCTTGCACAGTCTGAATAACTAGACCCTGCTAAATAAAAACTGAATCAGGTTTTGTGATGTTTTTGTTTAGCTTTTTTCTGGTTTTCCATCTTAAAATTGGCTACAAATTCCATGTTAAGAAGCTCCATGTTTAAGTTATGCAGCTGAAGCTGAGTCCTTAGAGTTTCTCTGACAGGAACAGAGATTTTTTCAGACCTACACTCGAAAGTGGTGTGGATTGATTTCAGAAGTACAGTCCTTCCATGGCTCTTTGCTGGGCCTACTTGTGTGAATCTCATTGCAAGGCAAACCTCTGTGTGTATATATGTGTGTATGTGTTCACCTGTGTGACAGACTCGCTGCCACAGAGGCTGCCATCTGGCCTGCTCTGCACTGGTGGAAATCCAGAATAATTCTGATAAATTCAGCGTTGCTGCTCAGGAGAGACACAGGCAGCCAAGGCCAGGATATTTTCTGCTTAGTTAAATAAATAAAGGTCAAATATCCTGGAAGATCCTTTTTCCAGTGTCCTTACTGCTGTCTTTGCTGGTGACCTCCTTATTTATTTATTTACTTATTTTCAAAATGAACTTTTCAAGGCCATTGACATCAATTTTCCAGCTTTTCTAATATGGAACATCTGTGGTCCCTATGCAGTGTCCTCTATAGGTCATGGGAAAGCTTTATCTTACTAATAAACTCCACTCCTACATATATTCAAGCCCAACTGCCAGGGCCAAGTGTGTTTATAAATAAATATTGTCTTGTAATGACCGTTTCCACAGGTCCCAGAGGAACAGAGATTTAGTCCTTTTGAGCTGGCTAGCTGCCTTCTTTGTAACAGTGAAAATAGTTTCACCCTGTCTGGTAAACATTTGATTTATGTGGAAGTCAACCCCAAGGTGACAAGTCAGTGATACTGAAGAATAAAATGCTCCCAGCTACCCTTAACAGTTGAGGAATTTTGTTCATCCATCCACCATTTTTCTCTTCATCAAACAAAATGATGAGTATGTTTATTGGATATGTCTATTTGTCCCTGACAAGCTCTGTCTGCTTAAGCCAAAGCAGGGGAAAATGGCATGAGGGAGGTGGGTTTCACTGAATACAATCCCATATCTTTCACTAAGAGATTTCTCCACTTGTGTAGGACATTGCTAAGTTATGGAACAATACATTTTCTGGGAAATTCAGAGAATGAATTGAAAAAATATTTGATGAATGATTGCCGCTTCCTACTTATGAGTGCAACAAGAAACGTGCTGCGATATA
The DNA here is from genome assembly GCA_033459285.1 of Clamator glandarius. NCBI lineage: Eukaryota > Metazoa > Chordata > Aves > Cuculiformes > Cuculidae > Clamator > Clamator glandarius. The sequence goes on along the minus strand of JAUNZM010000116.1, from coordinate 2,008,911 downwards.
ACTTCTCTTCTGAATGAAGCATGATCTAATAGTTCCTTATCCCTGAAGGATTACATATTGCCTCAGTGACATTTCTTAATACTGTTCTATCAGACAGAATATGTTGTATTTTTCATATGAACTTGATCTGCTCTGCATCCAGTCAATGCTACAGCAGAGGTCAGAATCCATCTTTTAAAGGCTTTCAGAAGAAATCCTTTGCAGCTTTTAGAAGATCAACATACAGGACTAATGTGGCATATCTGTTCATCTTCAATGCTTAAATTGTTCCTCTAACTACATATATACATGTGTTTACAATAGATGTATACACAGGGAGTAAAGAGGGTTTATTCTAATTTTCCACTCTCTCCAAGATTTGTATCTTGTGGAAAGGAATGGATGTCTGGGGATTTCTGTGCTTTGGTTTCTTGTAAAGCCAGTCTTGTTGACGGGAGCATCACGGAATCAAACGCAGACATCAATATGATCAGCGAGTGTTCACTTTATTGAGCTTAGCTGCTTCTTTATAAACCCTTTTGGGTTACATAACTGGGTGCCCACGAGGGTATCTACAGTGCATTATTGGTTAAAGATAGCTGTCCATAAAGCTATTACTAACATATTAATGGCTAAACTACTGCACATACTAAGAAATCAAGTTACTCTAAAATTAACTATGTTGATAGTTCTCTTTAATTGTTTTTCTTTCAGCTGGTACTCATTCCCACTGAACTAGCTTTTGTATTCCTTTAAGCTGGCCTTTGTTTATCTTTCAGTTCTCTGTTTCAAGGCCTTGTTAGAATTGCTCAGTATCAATCAGTCTCTCAGCATCCAGGCCTTCTTCTCTGTAAAATGTTCCCACACAGTCTGATAAACAGTCTCTGGGCTCGATCACTTATAAGAATTGATTTCTATGGCTTTAATTCAATCCTATCCTAGAGACTATCAGAAGTAATTTGGCTGTTTTGGTTGGCGTGATGAATATATTTCCAGCAAGATTTGGTATGAATTCAATGAAAGATGCCAGCAAGAGAAAGATAAATGTAAAGTATCTCTTTCTCAACTTCTGTGATTCCTTGAGTTAAGATCAAAACAATACTGTGAAAAAAACTCATAGTAGTGTCTTACCATGGCATTGAAATTTGAGTTAAGTCTTCTGATTAAAAAAATCCACCATCTTCAGTCACATCTCAGGCCACAAATATTTAAAAATAAATTCTGTGAGTGAACAGACATTCCTATCCCAGAGAAAATAAACTCCCAAAACCCTGATCCCAGAAACCTGAACAGTGGAAGAGATAAGACATGGAATTTAAACCTTACCTCCCCTGTCTTCTCACAATCTATGGCTTTTCAACAGAATTTTATTTTAATGTTTCTTGGAATTCAATTACAACTCATATATTTTTTTGCCAGGCTGATCACAAGAGAAGACTGTTAGTGCTGAGTCACCACCTGGCACCATGCTTACGTTGCTTCCAGAAGAAGGGTGGCCAGAGCCAGGCTGTGGCTCCAGACCAGGAGTACCATGCTGACATTGCCCAAAGGGCAATAAGAAGGGGAGAGTACAGGACTGACCGTGGTCAGAGGAAAACAGGGGCTGTTAATGTGTCCTTAGGGTTAACCTAAATGTAGGCCTAGATCGAGGAAAGAAAATGGGCTTATTTAAGAGAGTAATCATTTTCTAAGACTTCCTTTTATTATATAAGGGAAGGAAGAATTGCCCTTCTCCTTAGCGCTTTGAGGTGTAGCACTCAGTAAAGAAAGGTTATATCAAAACAAGGCATTTATTTAGGGTGTCTTAAGTTTTTTTCCATTTTTGTGACAAATTCAATTTTTGCTGATGCACAAAAGACTAGCCAGAGCCTCCCTCTCCTGTACTCTAGGACCCATTCTAGAGGAGAATTCAGCACCAAACCAGCTCCTGTGATTGAAGTTATTAAAACTTTATCATATTTTCCAATTCCTTTATATAACAATATATCTTAGAAAGTGATGAGTGCATTGTCAGCCGATCTTGAATTGCAATCTTGGCTCTTCCATTTTAACTAGCAAAGACAGAGACATGCCAATGGGAGAATAATATAAAATATTGTTTGTAGATACTTAGTTTCAGGTTTATGAACTGGATAAAAAAGAAAACAAAACAATCACATCCTCAGAACCTTAATTGATCTATTACTACTGGGATCTGCTTAATTTTTTGTTACATGCACTGCATGATGGCCTTGTTTCTGCCAGTGGGAAATTTTCCCAAGGAGAAATGTGTCTTTTGCTTCCTCTGGGAATGTTCAGTACTCTGGAGATGTTTCTTGTTTGACATTTAGTTTCTCAAGTGATTATTGGGCCTTCGCTCAGCTTACAGAAGTCAGTTTTCTTTCCCTGCCTTCAAGTATTACATGGTATTATGTAATTGTAAGGCTCTTTCCTTTATGGTTAAGGCTGAACCGGTTTATGACAATGGATATACAGTAGCTTGTCCTCCAGTGCCTGTTAGAACAAGACTGATCTGCGTTAGGCTACATTCTGGTGGTGGACAGCACAAGAAGCTTTGCAAATCCCTGCAGTACTGGGCCATTGCCCATCTCTGCTTTTATATGTTCTCCTGCAGAGACAACAAACTTGAGCGTAAACCAGGGCAGCACGCATGGCATGAGGGGCCAGTGATGATCTGTGCCTGTTGTAACTATGATGTATTTCTTGCATCACTGAACCAGAAACAAAGTCTGCTTTATTTATAAAATTTCATCTGGAAAACCTCATGTCCTCTACAGAAGACCATATTGTGCCAGTTAGGAACTAGGACTAGAAGGATTCAGATAATGTTCAGGTTATGTCAGAAATTATCATAAATTTTAGCTAACCTGGACCTCTGTTTTTTACTTGATACTGTTTTCTAATATGAGCTACATGCAACTACACCATTTTGAAGGCACTCAAAGGAAGGGCAGGTCTAATAAGTGCACATACTCAATCCACACAGTGTACCTAAACTTATTTTCATCATACAGCTTTCACATTCGTCATTTCAAACAGCACCAGACTACCCTGCCAGAGTCTGGAGTTCCATCTCTATCAAAAAGGAGTCAATGCTTTCAAAACCAGTACTGAAGCATGAGGTATAAAATAGGGAATGATAAATCTTGTTTACTTACTTGATTACTGATACTTGGATTTTGGTTTTGTTCTTTCATTATTAAATGAGATCCTGCAGCTATGTAATCTTCCTTTTATTACCAGAAATCTATGAAACAGAAGCACATAGCTATCACATAGAAAGGGTAGGTAGAACCTTACTGCTGGCTTGTTTTTTTTTCCAGTAGAGGTTGCAATGAAATGACTAAACAAAGATGCTTGTGTCTGTATGCAAGTTTAGTTTTAAATAACTCCATGGGGCTGAAAGACATGCACCCACACTGCCTGGGGAGGGCTGCTTCAAGATCCAGAAAACTCCTCTGCTATACAGATTTATGCTCGGGAGATCCTGCCACTTTTTACTTTGAGTCTGCTTCCTGCCAGCTCTCTGGACTGTTAAGGATATATTCAACCTTAGGGGCTTCCTTGAGAACACATATAATTTGGAAGGGACTTAAAAGCAATTCTACAAATACTGCTGACCTGTTTAGGATTTTAGATGTGGCCAGGTGTTTCTGTCTATCTCTTTTAGTAACAGTATACTCAGTGTTTTAATTATGTTCACATCTACTCGTATTAGCAGATAGCATTCAATAGTTCACACTTTATTAGGTACCTGTGTCATATCATGTGCTATCCAGCACAGCAACTAGAATCCAGGACCTGCAGATTTCCTTTTCAGAAGTCTTCAGTCTGAAATAAATCATAATCACTATTCTGTTTCATAGTGCGTTCTAGACCCTCACATGCAATAATCAATTTTTTAGGAAGAGGCAAGGAGAGGCAAGGCAAAAGCTATGGAAGGGAATCAGGAATCTGGTTTATCTTTCACTGTCCTTTGAACTGTGCTTCTGGCAGCTCTGAGTTAGCCTTCCCTGGGGGGACATTAAGCACATGTGCTTTTGAAAGCAAGAACATCCAGGGCTGATCCTCACTGCTGCTGTGAAGTTTGCATGGCCACGGCATGCGACCCAGCTGGAAGTCAGTCCCTGACTGATGTGAACAGGGAGGCACGTAGCTGTGTGGTCACTACCTCTTTTCATGACTGAAAGCACATATCCTGCATATTCTGTGCAACTCCCACAAGACATTATCTGTGCCTGTGAGTGTACTCCTTTGGGCCATGAGCGGGTATAAAGAGTAAGTGTTAGTCTTTAAAAACCCATATCTCTGAATGAAACTATTTGGTAAGCATCCCATGTCTTTGCTAATAAATATTTCAACCTTTGGAAGGTACATTTGTACTCTCTTTTGAGTGCGTGCCTTGACTGATGCAGTTGGACAGCTGTATCCATATGTACGGCAATTTTATTGCACTGATCCACCACAGCCTCTTGATGATTTCATGTGCCAAATTAATATGGGCAAGTTTTTTAAAGGGAGGTCTGAAATCTGTTTCTACTAAAACAACCCTTTCTTTTTCTCAAAAAAGTACAGGAATAAAACATAAAAAGTCTTTGCACATGTATTTGCATACAAACTTGTACATCTGCAAATTTTTACATTACTGTTTAATTCCCCTTTGTAATACATCAAATGACATTTCTGAAGTACCCATACAAAATGCCTGGAAATACTAATTGAGGAAGAAAAATAAGCTTCACTTTGTAACTATCCTGCTCTGTTTTCTGTCCACATGGCACAGTGGCAGGTACCAGCCTTTCTGTGCCGCTACTTCCATATTTAAAGTGAAGTTCAAAACTTTGAAGAGGAAAGTGGTCATGTAAAGCTCTCTGAGACACTTGACAGAAGTCTAAACCAACACATTGCAAAGAGTTACAAACAAGAATCAGTCTCAAAACCAGTGCTTCTCCTGTGACATCATGTCACATTATTCACTGATAGGTTGCCCTAATAAGGATGAAAATTCCCCCTTCACAGGCAAACAAAAACACCCCGTCTTCTGCTGTGTTGAATCTTCCTTAGTGTCTGCCAGAACAGATGGAGCTAGCAGCTTCACTCAAAGGTCAATGTGGTTAGTCAAGGCCATGGTTGGCAGAGAACACCATCATAGTCATGGTCTTTTCCTTTCTAATAATTATGAGGGGGTCTCTGAGACACAAGGACTTGTGATATATCTACGTATCTTCATATCTGCTATCTATCTATCTATCTATCTATCTATCTATCTATCTATCTATCTATCTATCTATCTATCTATCTATCTACCTATCTATCGTGTGCGTGTGTGGTCAGACACTAAACTTTAAATGGAATCTTTTGGCTGGAAAGCCAAAGTAACAATAACCTGGAGAACTCCTACCTCAAATCTGGCAGAGCAAACACTCACCTCTCTATATAAATTTTTACTTTTAATATATATCTATTGATATAAATACCAAGTTAAACAAGCTTTTCTACTTTGGTTTGATAATGTACACAAGGAGAATTTAAGTTGAAGGAATTTACTAGTGAATTAATAGTCCTGTGCTTGAAGTGGAATAGGAAAGAATGTATTAACATACACAGATGTATGAATTTGGAAAGACATGAGGCATTACCATTAGTTGCTAGCTGGGTAATTTGCAGTGAATTGCAAGCACAGTGCATGATGTGGCTACCTGCTTAAGATGATCTTTCTGTTTCATGGACATTACTAGCAGTCTCTCAGTGACATTTGAAATGAGAAAGATATAATTGACTTAGTCTGTGTGTTTCTCTGCTAAATTATTATGCTCGTACATGTCTGTGTATAGTCTCATTTTAAACATATCCATCAGTAAAGTTTCTGCTACCTCTACTTTGAAGACTGATCCACTTACCAATCTGTGCATGATCAGGAAATCTTTAGTTTAGTCATCTTACTTCTCATCTCTCTGTTTGTCTTTTTGGGTTTTTTTGCCTTTACTCTAGTAATCAGTATCACTGAAGTAAATTAGTCCTCGACTTTCTCCAGCTCCCCCTGAAAGCAATGTACAGTACAGCCCTTTGCATGTTAAATGTAGGATTTTCAATTACTTATAAATGTGAGAGGTTTTAAACTATTGTGATGAAATGTTTCAGGGGTTTGTGTATGATTTGGGTTGCTCTGTTTCCAAGTTTAATTAAAGTGGAGTGGAACATTTGTTAGCATTGAAGGAAGGAAAGCACAACCCCAGGAGATGACCCACTTTGCCTGGAGCTTTCATTTACAGAAGGGGTACAAGTAAGGGTCATGCGGCTTCACAGGTGGCAGCTGCTTTGCTGCCTTATGTGGTCATCTTACTGCTCTTTTTTTTAATTCTGTGAATGTCATATAGGTGACATATGTAAGTTTTCTCTATCAGCCTGGTGTTCATAACTTAGGCTGTGACTGAGCAATGCACTAGACCATTAACTTGAAATCCTGTGTGAGTTAACCCTGGCCTACAGACAGCAAGGTTGTAGATGTACAACATCCAGTTGTGTCAAGGTCATCACACCTATACCAACCTTTAACTCCATGCTAATGCTTTTGCAAGGATTGCCTGGCCTTAGTGAAATTGGTGCAAATTTCTTATTCAAGCAAAAAATAAACACGGTTTTAATACTGGACACAGCTTTACACAGTGAGTGATGGGACAGAATAGAGCATAAGTTGAAGTGATGAAGTGTAGAACTGAGTTGGACTTCAGTAATAAATGTAGTCATGCTCAACTGTGTATTTTCTTGCAGTCATTCCTCAAGATGTACCACAATAGATTGGATTATGGAATTCTTTTTTTTTTTTAAATCCCTGAAAAAAGACACACTGAAAAACTTGGCCTCAGTCATGCAGTTTGCTACAAACCTTCACAGACACGTGGTGCAATATCATAAGCAATTTTGTGTATTTAAGCAGTAAACTAACTCTTTACTCATTGGATGTTAGTCTTTATATATAACCAGAATATCTGAATTGATATTTGAGTAGATTATTGTACCTGAAGAAAAAAACCCACATGACTGATAATGACATATGTAATACAAATATAAACTGAAAAATATTCATGTCTTTAAAATTAAGTTACACTATGTATTTCAGTAAGCACACTTAGAGCTGTATTCCATTTATCATGTGGATTTATAGGCAGTACAAAGGGGCGAACCACGAAGAGAGCTTCAGTTCAGAAATCTTACTATTCTCTTATTTTAACACCAAAGATTTGTAGAATAGGGTGAGATTTTGTACATGGAAAAATAGCACAGCACAAACAATTTAATCTGATCAGCCAGGAATAGCATCTTTTTATAAGAAAATTCAGAAACACTGGTTATGACTGAGCATGGAACATCTTTTATTATCTGAAATAAATTTGAATGCTATGAGACACGAAGCTGACCACCCAAATGGTTAACTGTTATCACTTGCTCTCCCTCAAACTCAGCAGAGTTTCATTTACTGGGTGTTGCAACCTTTTAGTTTTGCTTTAAATCTTGGCCTTGGCAGGTCCTGAAAACTGCGATAGTCAGCAGAAGTAGCCCCTTTTTGACAGACAAATCCAGATCACCGAGAATCAAAGACCTAATATAAAAAAAAAATATACCCTGAAAAATAACAGAGCTACACCATGGAAGGATTAAATTAATTTTTGTGGCTCATGTAGTTACTAAAATAGTGCTTGAGAAGAGTATTGATATTCCCTGGGTGAGGAAGAAACTGAGACCAAAACCACAACAGCCCTTTGTAGTCACTCCAACATCATTTCTCAATTTAATGATCTTTGTAGTAGACCTCACACCATAAAACCAAGAAATAAAATTTCACTCTGGCCCACAGAGAAGCTGGCTTTCTCTTCCTTGAGCCTTATCCAAAATTTAGCTACAATAGGGAGCTAAGTAAACTCCTGCAATGATAAGATAACCTAATTTTTACAAATGATCTCCAGGGACGTTTGTCAGTGTTGTTTGAATGATCCATAATTAGTCATGAAAGACAATTGTCAAAATAAATCAACCATTTTGTGATGCCTAATCCTGGGCTGTTTTTTTTCATGTTTGTTTATTTCCTCAGTGGGACCTTAATTTTTGATTTAGAGGAAGCCTTTCCCTTGACCAAAACTCATTAACCCTCCCTATTCACAAATTTGGAGTGCAGAAGTGACCATTAGAGTATCCCATCTGACCTCCTGAGGAGCACAGGCCATGACGTCATACACAGCTACTCCTGCACTGAGCCCAGAAATGTGTATTGAGGCTAACACTTGTCCTCCATAAAGCTACACCAGATTTGTGGGTAGAAATAGTGTCTTCCATTGTATTAACTCATTTTCAGAGCAGAGGAAAAAAAAGATGTTAAACGTTTGTTAAAGGTGAAGAGAAAATCCATCGCTTTGCCTCTTTGAATTTTTCACAACCTAAATGTTAAAATTATTGGTAACAATAACTAAAGTATGGATAATATTTTCCTTGAATGCATGGTTTCTGTCTTTCTTATATTGTAGCATATCTTGCTGGTCCCAGCATATCTCTTCACTGTTAACCAATAAGTTATCAGTGGTCTGAAAGGAGAGTCCTTTAAACAGAAACCTACAGAATACTTTTAAATATTTCTTTTAATCCAAGCGCCTTGGTGATGCGTCCTAACCATGAGTCCCCCAATCTCAGTGGCTGTTTCTCTTGGAAAGCACTGATCTTGTCTCTACAGGCTAAATCTCTCTACACTGCCCAATAAGGGAATGTGGGAATATATTTTATCTTTACTGCCCAGTTATCACATGAGAAATCTTCTTTTCTTTTTCAATTTTAAGTAATTCTTAAGGGGAAGTAGGAAATATAATGTAGAGACCTAGGGCTGAGAAGCATTATTAATATCCTAGGGGTACTAGAAATGCTTGCCTTTAGATTTCGTTTAGTCTGGATGTGATGGAAAATATATTTGAACATAAGCATTTTGGGAATAAAAAGTTAACTCTAACCTGGCTATACAAGCAACACCCAGACCAGGAAATCAGGCTTAGAGAAGTGGGAATTTACTCCAACATTTTGTATTTCACTGCCACCTGAACATACAGCAGGAGTGTTCCTCCACCAACTTGACATGAAGAAACATACCTTCTTGTGAACAACACTGGCCAAAGCACCTGGGGGGACACACTAATTCCCAGTCTGCTCCTGGGGACAAGTCACCAACCCAGGACACTGACACCATCCCTGCATCCATGAGCCTCAGGATCACTCCCCATAGAGACTGGTGACCATAGCTCCTGGAGTCAGCCACCAGGCTCACACCAAATCCCCAACATCATGTTTGGTGACTGCAAGGATCTGGAGATCATGCTGATGCACACTTGTAGGGCGCCATACTGAGGCTACAAAACCCTATTGCTAATAATAACACAGCACAAAACCAGAGTCTAGCAGAATATGATTTATTGCTTGATGATGCCTTCCAACCATCTGCCAGTGCTTTGAAAATATTAGTCCCTGCAGAAAACATAATTTGTGGAAAATAATGAAAGCATTGTTCTTTTCATCAAACAATATCTATTTCTTTTTCTTCAGTTTAAGTTCCTTTCTGGTCTTCCACTAACTACTTTTTCAACTTAAAACAACGAGCATTTGTCACTGGACAGCTTGGAAACTGGTTTCACAAAATGTCCTCAATCTTAGTATGTGAAGGAAGAAAAGATATACAGAATTAGTCATTTTTTTTTCAGTTAGCAAGAATGCTGAGAGCATACTGCTTTACAGATGGAAAAGTAAAACCATAATTCCTTGCCTGAACTTTATGCAAACAGATAAAGGTGTGTGATTTTGTGAAATATGTTTACGACGGCTGTGAAGTTAGTTGAGTCCTGTGCCTCTGGAATCACAGAATCGTAGAATGCTTTAGGTTGGGAGGGACACTTAAAGGTTGTCTAGTCCAAGCCCCTTCAGTAAGCAGGGACATCTTTAACTAGGTCAGGTTGCTCAGAGCCTGGTCCAAACTCACCTCAAGTATTTCCAGGGATGAAGCTTCTACTATCTCTCTTGGAAACCTGTTAAGGAAACTTGTTTTACCGACCTCCCTATAAAAATGTCTTCTTTATTTCTAGTTGAAATCTACCGTCTTTTAGTTTTAAAACCATTACCCCTTGTCCTATCACAATAGGCCCTGTTAAAAAGTCTGTTGCCATCATTCTTACTAATCCCCTTTAAGTACCACAACAAAGTCTCCTCGGAGCCTTGTCTTCTCCAAGATGAATAACCCCAACTCTCTCAGCCTTTCCTCACAGGAGGGGTGTTTCAGACCTCTGATTATTTTTGTGGTCCTGCTCTGAACCTGCTCCAACAGGTCCATATCTTTCTTGTGCTGAGAGATTCCAAGCTGAATGCAGTATTCCAGGTGGGATCTCACAAGAATGGAGTAGAGGGGCAGAATCACCTCCCTTGACCTGCTGGCCACACTTCTTTTGATGCAGCCCAGGATATGGTTCACCTTCTGCACTGTGAACACACATTGCTTGCTCATGTCCAGCTGTTCATCTGTCAGTACTACGAAGCCCTCCATAAGGCTGCTCTCAATCTGTTCATCCTCCAGCCTGTATTTAGACTAAGGGACATGGCATTAGGATAAAAGCCTATTACATACGTGAGATATTAACTAAATTTGAATGCACTTCTTGCTCTTTTGCTGTATAAAGGCTTGAGTCAGAAAGCTTGGGATGGAGCCAATCAGTTGCATTCACAAGGGCAAACTGCGGTGGTGAAATGCACGCCTACGCGGCAATACTCAGGAGGTGGGTTATTTTTCAAGGCCACAGTAATACTAAGTGTTATGGAAGTGACTTTAGAAGGGTTTGGTATGCAGACCAAGATGCAACTGGATGCCCAAGAGGGGTACTTTGAGTGCGCTGGAGTGTCATGGCCTTGATGGGAGACCAGTGGCCATCTTAGCAAATCTAGGGGCCAGAGAAGGTGCCTAATGGCACTGGGAATACTGGGAATACCAGTTATTGCTTATCGAGTAACAATCCTAGTTTTATCAGCTTTGAGGGCTTAGATGCCTATCCTGCTTGTATCTTCAGCAGCCCCACTCCAACCTAGACTTGAAGGGCAACCTTGTTGCCTTGCCTGTGGTGCAGGCCCCCCAGGAGTCATCCTTAACCAGGTTACCCCTTCAGTGGGCAGACCTAAACCTCTTGTCAAGTCCTGTTTGGCTGTGGTCTCCTCCACACTACAGGTTATGAGGGCTTCTCTCTGAAAGCAGACTTTTTGGGCTCTGGGAAGTACTTGATGACCATCCTGGCAAGACCCGGCTGCAGACAGGTCTCTCGGTCTGGCTTCACTACAGGGTTAGATGACATTGGTCTAGGTGGGAGGAAAGGAAAAGCCCTTGTGTTTGTGGTCTGCTAGTCCTCCTGCAGAGACTTAATTTACCCACCTGGTTCAGAGCGTGCTTTTGCTAGGGTCCTGCCACTGTCCCTGGCTCACACCAGATGTTTTGAAAGAGAGAGCAAGAAATCTTGAAAGTGACAGCTACAGAATAACCTGCCAAAAAGGAAAGTTTCCTCTAAATCCTATTACTCAGAGGTTGTCTTCAGCCCTGGAGGATCGAGCTTTGTATGGCCTGTAAGTGCTGTCTGTGTTTGTGTGCTGTCTATGCCCCCACCACAGTAAGTCTGAATCTCCTGGATGTCCACAAAGAGGACAAAGGGCATCATTGCCATTTTTCTTTTTAAAATAGAGAGGTTTTTAAGTTAAAGGTAGAAATTAAAAAATAAAGTGCAGCCCCAGATATTAGGCCCATCCTGGAAGAACTTTATAATCACTTTTCTGCTCTTACAAAATAGTTTCACTCCCTACAGAAGGCTACACCAGCAACATCAACATCTGTCTGGTAGGTTGTTAAAAGAGCCTAAGCATATTAAATGCATGGAACAAGTGATGCTGGATAACAGAGTTCCAGTTACACCATGTTACTAAGGGATGGGAATTGTAGAGACACAAATAAGTGAGAAGGGATGGCAGTTACATGATGGTTACACATTATTGCTTCTAATTTTCTAAATTATTGTCACTGGGAGAGACACACAGCTAAATGCCAGCATGGACTGTCAGCAGTCTTTGGTAGAAATCTCAATTGTCATTCTTACCCTGTACTTTAAACACAGAAAACTTCATATTTAAAGTAAAGCTCACTTCATCTAATAGAGTTGCCAGGGAGAGTAAATAACCAAACATATTGAACCCCACGGCTGCCAGCTTGTTGCCTCTCAGCAGGCACAATGCTGAAAAGCTGGGTCTGAAACATATCATTCACTGAGGATTGCAACTCCCAGCCACAAAACCTTGCTGCCACTCTTCATAGCTGGCTGGGCAGCTTACCCCAACTACTCTTCCTGCCAGCCTCTTCCAGGACTGCAAAACTTGCTGCAGAAAGCAACTTTGCACTAAGGGATTTTCTGCAAGGAGCAGAAGCACAGCACATATGAATGTGACATTCATGAAACAAGGGCCTGCCTTGTGTTTCTGTTCAGTATCCTTGCATGTGACTGAGGTGCCTTAGTGTCATCTCAAAATACCAATATCCCTTGAATAGCCTTATGGCAAAGAGAGTACATTAAGTGTAAAGCAGAGAAAGAGATGAAGGTAAAATAAAAATTGTAAGGAAGAATGTACTTAAGGAGAAAATGAGAAAATTGTCATGGGTGAAAAAAATCTCAACTGTTATACTAAGAGATTATTGAGATAATATCAAATTATTACTCACCAGGACTGTGGGAAAGGCTGGGATACAGGAAGGACTTTATATATAGAAGTATAGAAGAATATATGAATGGAGAATGGAAAATACGAACTAAAAATGAGAAAAAATAGGGAAAAACAGAGATGGAAGAAATCATTATTGTCACTTTTATTTTGTAGAAAATTTGCTTTTGTACAGCATCCAACTTAACTATTTATCAAACAGACAGCCTCAAAGAAATTCACAGCCCTCAAAATGGAGGCCAGAAACAAATTGTATATGCTTCAATCTGACTCTTCTGGGAAGAACATTCATTTTCTGGACACACAATGGACAGATTAATATCTCTGGATGTTCACCATCCATCTTTCCAGAACATTAATGGGCAGGCCAGGGAATGAATGCTTTTAGTAGAAACCTCAGTTTCAGATGAAGTATTCGTCAGTGTTTATTTTCTGAAGAGCACCTGCTCCAAATGTAGGGAGTCTACACTGCAGAAAAATGTCCCTCCATGCCACCACTCAAGCCTTCAAGTACCAGTGCTGATGGACTGAATGCCAAAAAGAATGAGAATCCAGCATTGCTTTTTGATATTTATAAAAGCAATCAAGAGGTTAAGTGGCTCAGAGAGTTAGCACAGGGGTAGTGCTTCTCTTGAGTCACACATGCAAGGCAACTCTAGTTAGATATTTGAACAGGAATTTGTCTGTAATTATACCTCCTATTCACATAGAGAAAATGCATGCGTCAATTTAGCACTATGAAATACGATACAATTAGCTATCATACATTTATTTGTTCTTGTAAAAAAACTTTTGATGACACTTTTGAGGGATCTAGATTACAAACATTCATTTTAATTTGAAGAGAAAAGCTGCTTAACACCAATTCTCAATGTCTTATTACATAAAAACACAGGTAAGATATTGCTGAAAAGCAGTAGATCAGTAGCAGCATCCAAGTCCCCCTGAAAATTATTCAGATAGTTTTGAAAATACTATCTTTAATGTTATAGGCATGATTCCCTCTCACTCCAATTCATGAATTCCCACTGGTAAAATGCAACCTTCTCCTGAAGCACACATACTTGATCATACAAAAATATTGTAAGTGAAGAAAGTACATTTGTTGCCTTCAGTACATGTATCTATAAAAGGAAATAAAACAAAATTTGGTCTTCCACCGATATGAGGAGGATGTTAAAGAGGCATGTGCTTTTTTCCACTTGAGTCATTTCAGTGAAACGGATGCTCAGTTGGCAGCTGGGAGGACTGGAGTTTCTTAGCTTGGGCTACAGCTATGCTACAGATGCAAGCTGTCCCACAGTGAAGTACCTCACCCGGAGAAGAAGAGGAGTGCTCTGCAAGAGGTCACGTCATTTTGCTGGTTCTTCTGCCAGTGCTGCTCAGAGCAGCACCAGTTTTCCTGTAGGATAGTCAGGTCACTTCAGTCAACCTGAATTTGTTCTCAGAGTGCCATTGCCACAAATAAATTGAAAGAAAAGATATGGAAAACTGAAGATAAAATCCTAGCTTTCATTCTTCTCAAGTGAAATCATTAAGGAATTTAGCTACTCCTTTCAAAAGAAAAAGAAATTCATCCCAAAAGATCAATATCCAAACATTCCCCAAAAAATCTGTGGGAGCTGACACATCTGTGAGCACTAATACAAAAAAAAACCCCAAATTTTGTGACAGCCAGCAGTAAAAGGTAAGAAAAAGACCCTTGACAGGAAAAACATGATTAAAAAATTAGAATGACATTAAAACAAGTATAAATACACATTATATTACATGAGTGAACTGTGTTTTCTTTAGTGTACATTTCATTTTATATTAATTCATACACTAAGTGCTAAAGTGTTTCCTAATGCCATTAGGTGGTGCTTTCAGTAAGTACTAGAATAAGTAGTTCTTGCATGCTTCTTTTCTGCATTGTGCTCTCATTTTCTTAAGCGAAAGAAAATTTAAACAAAACACCCCTGGTGCCTCCTCCTTCCAAAAGCCACCAGCCTCATACAACAATGTGTATCATGTTTCTGAGGCACTCTGGCTCCCCTCAGGTGTGATAAACTGCACCTTGGGCACCATGAGGGAGGGATTGGTTCTCCGCATGGAGTTGCTTCTCCGAATGGAATTGTTTCTTCTCATGGAGTTGCGTTTCCGCAGGGAGTTTTGATGAGACAGCTCACTCTTCTGCAGGGTCTGGATGAGAATGGATGGCTTCTCATCAAGCTCTCGAGCACTGCAACGCGGTGCTGCCACTTTGACAGTGTTGCCAAACTTGGAGTAGTCAACTGCATACACACCTTCCTCTTCAGTGACAATGGGCACAAAGCGGTGGCCCCAGAGGATCTCCTCTGCTATGTAGGAGGTTCTGGCCTGTGTTGTGATGCCAGTAGTTTCTACGACTCCTTCAAGTATCACGATAAGCTCCAGGTCCTGGAGTGCCAGGTCAGAAGCAGAGATATCGTAAAGAGGACTCCGCTTGTCTATGACATGACAAATAATTAAGGGAGCCACAAGGAAAATATTATTGCTTTCAATGGGATTATCCACAGGGATATCTACTTGGTGAATGGGTATGACTTCTCCTTCGGGGGTTGTAGTCTTCCTTACAACCTGAATTCTCACTGAGGCGCTAATGATCATGCTCTTCCTCAGGTCTCCTACTCGAAACATGAAGCATAGTTTGCCATTTCGAACTGCAATGACTGCCTGCCGGCTGAAAATCAAAGTCTCTGCCCGCCTGTGAGCTTGTGCAGTTTTCATGAATATGCAGCCCAACATGACAGCATTAATGATCAGACCTACAATGTTCTGCAGGATCAAGACTGTGATGGCCAAGGGACATTCCTCTGTCATCATTCTGCCCCCAAAACCAATGGTCACCTGAACTTCAATGGAGAAGAGGAAAGCAGAGGTGAAAGACCTGGAGAAGAAGATTGCACAAAGTTAACTTTAAGGGTATCGAACACAAACTGAAAAGCTATTAACTTATGCTTTCTAGAAACACACTAAACACACTTAAGGACCTATTTTTACAGCCCAGGAATGCTTAAGCCTTCTGGCAACATCAGCAAAAGCATTGCATTCTTGTTGCTTCTGTTTTTGTATGACTGGTGCAGTATCTGATAGTGACTTGGAAGACCTCAGAGCCTGAGATCTTGAAAGACCATCTGTAACACTTTGTGTCCATGAGAAGCTCACTAGATTCTCTCTTCAACAACACATGCTACCCACTGTGTTAGTCAACAGTGCTGTAACCCCTGACCTTTCCATTTTCTCGATCTCACGAAGCTCTTACTGAAAAGCAGTGGTTTTGGCAAGGGTGAAGATTCAGCTGGCACACCAAGATACTTCCACCAGTATAGATAAGGAAATATGGAAAACTGCAGTATTTCACTCATACTACCTGAGCTCTGACCCCCCCTTTAAAAGGATTTCCTTGGAGAAAATGAGGTGTTTCCAGATTCATGGCACTTCCCAAACTGTTGCTTGCCTTGTGACTGAGCCTGCAGGATCAGGCTGCAGGGAAAAGCAGGCCGGTGGCCTCCATGGTCTCCTCTGCACATCCGGGTAGGAGGACAACTCTGGGACACAGGGTGTGGGTTTACCTCACTGCTGTGGCAAGACTAGCTGGAAAATTTCAGCACAGAAGTGGGTTGTGGAAGTGCAGATAAGTTAAATATCCCTAATATGCCATAGTTCTGGACATGAGAAGATCTTGTCCACAAACTTTCCAAACCACATTATTTATAATAATCCAAAAGGTCATATCCCCTGTATATACCAAGGTCTTTAATTTCCTTTTATAACCAGATACATCCTTCACCCAAGTCTCTTATGTTTAAATCAGTACCTTGGAGTCTATCTGGCAGACTTGCAGCACATTGAGTCCCTTATGGGCTGATATAATAGTCATCCTCTCAACACAGTGCAATCCAGCAACATTAAATGTTGCCATGCTCAACATGCCTTTACCTATGGAGAATATGTCCTGTCAGTGAAGATAGTTCTAAACCATTCATTTGGTTTGGTTTGGTTTTCAATTAATCTGCTTTTAAATCACTTTTTCTGTTTTTTTATTTCCCCTAACTGTATTTTCAGGGAACTTGGAACATGAGGAAAGAGTAAAATAGCATAAGCAATACCAGGGATATTTTTCTGTAGAACGGAAAAGTTCATATTTCAGAAAACAAGCCAGTCTCTACAGACAAATCTTTGAAAGAACTTTGCCCTTTTTAAAAAAAAAAAAAAAATTCCTATATTTTTAATCTTTGGCAGATTCCCTCGTATTGAGGGGTTTATTTTTGCATTTCACTCTGAAGAAATTAGACATGAAGGACTTAATTAATAGAATCCATGAAATTATTTCTTATGTTCATGAATATTTAGTTGCATGCAGAATGAAGCTTCTGGTTTAAACTGAATTCAACTCAATTCAGCTTAAAGGTCTGTGGAGTAAATATTCTGATTTCCATTAACAGTACTCCTTATTAAAAAAAATCAAGATAAGAAAAGAGAACCCATCTTTGTACAGTGGAAGTAACTGAGATACTAAGTTTGTAAAACATTTTGCCCATGTGAAGAGGGAGCCAGAAACTCCAAATTCCACTATTCCCAGGTCCTTCCCTTCAGAGCTGTGTACCATTTTTCCTCTTTGGATAATACTTGCTATGGCAAAAAGCTGTGAGACTTAGAAATTTCTACAGTACTTTGAAATATAAAAGTGCTGTGCAAGTTCTAGGCACTGGATAACATTTCCAAAACCAGGTTGCCTATAAATCTGCAATGGTACCTACCCAAAAAAAAGCTTAGTATTTCTCCTGAAAAATCTGTGAGTCTAAATCTCAGGAAAGGAGAGTAAAAATTATTTGTCATTAATTTGTGTCATTGCAATATTAAATATATTTTACATTCAGCAACTCACCATTCTTAAAAATGTCAGCAGCCATATAGATATTTCATGACTTTATTCAAAGCTGTAGCCAGATTTAACAAGATGAAGTATTTCACTGTGAAGGGGAAAGATTTTGTGCGGTTTGGACACAGGCACAATTGAGCAGCTGTTGGTTGAACCACCTGAGACACTTGCATGAGGAACCAACACGGTCTTTGTCAAGGGCTAAACCAGAAAGTTACAGCAATTCATTTGCTCTGCTTTTCACATCCCTCCAGGAGGTCTTTGCAGTATAGGTTAGCAGCCCTTCTGGAAGAGCCATTGGCATGAGGCTGCTACAGCTGGGGTTACAGGCAGAGAGTGAGAGGCAGAGCCGTAGCCATGGGTTCTCCTCATCCCAGCGGCATGAAGCCCTTGGCAGCTCCCTCATGGCACAGGCAAAGGTGAGAAGGCCACCCACCAAGTGGAGGGACGTGCCCCAGGCTGACCCTAACGAGTTGGCAGGGTGCAGCTACTTGCTAGTTCAGGTTGGACAAATCCTACAAATGCTAGACATGCCAGGGGTGACACCCCATCAAGCACAAGCTGGGTCATGACATGTCATTTCAGAGGCGATTGCTTGTGACCAGTCACTGGAAAAGAAATAAGACAACAACCCTAACTCCTCACCCAGTCCCAAACCTAATGAGGGTTAGCATGTAAAATTCCCTGTTTCCATTAGCTTGAAAAATCTATATTTAGCAAAAAAGCATAAATGCAAAGGGAGAATGAAATCTCCACTACTTCATGAGCCAAATACAATGTCCCTTTAAACCTGGTGAGGTGCCATGAACGTCAGGAGGATGGAGAAAAGGGAAGCAGATACCCTGTGTCTCAGCAGACCCTTCAGCCTCCCCCTCATCCAGTCTCACACAGCACTGCAACGCGTAACAGCAGATGATCTGGGGCACTCTGGTCATACCAAATCAGGATTTTTCTGCTTAAAAATCTAGTACTATAAATGAGGTCCTACTGATGAGATGACAAATTGATCCTATTTCTTACCCTCTTCTCTTCCATGCCATGTCTAAGTAAATTCATCAGTGTCTTGCAAGTTTTTGTGGTTTTGAGGATGGAGAGTGAAATACTTTAATGGGTGAAACTTAACCTAGTAGTCCCTTAAATTTTCACTGTCTAATACATCATGCACCCCATGGAAGCTGTCCAACTGTCAAGCTGCTGGCCTATGGCTTCCTCAAGGTACTTTAAAGAACCACATATTTAGTGCTCTCACGAGAGTTATTTTGAAAGGCATTTAGTTTTGCCTAAAGTGGCACTTCACTTCTTAGCCCTGCCTGACCCCCATGGCTGATGCCCTGCCTCTCAGGTACCACTCCTGGGGTGGCCCCCATGAGCCAGCACAGTGAGCGATTCACACCACGCTTGGGAATCTCTTGCTGCTGTAGACAACGTTACAATACACATAACACATACCCACTCTTGAAGCAGGCTCTTATCTCGATAGGCAAGGTATGTTACCCACAGAGTGTGGAGACACATGAAAAGCAGCAGGTCTCCCTCTCTTTCAGATCCTGTAAAGAATCAAAGAAATCTACAGTACAGTATTTTTCAAGCCCGGACGGCTTGATGAATTTACGCAAACTAGAGGAAAACACTGCATTTTTCAACTGTCTCAACTAATCACAATAGACTGTGTAAATCAAAAGCTGCATTTTAGACACTGGTAGGAGAGCAGGCAGCACTGTCCCCCCATTTCATCATCCCACCGACCGTACTTTACCTAACACACGTTACGCACGGCGCCCACTTCGTGCTGTTTGAAGTGTTTTCTGTGCTTGGGTCCATGTCTCCATGGGCAAAAGCCACCAGCCACCACATCATAGCGAAGAGCAGCCAGCTGCACAGGAAGGACATGGTAAAGATGACCAGTGTGTGACGCCACTTCAGGTCCACCAAGGTGGTGAAAATATCTTGCAGGAATCGCCCCTGCTCACGGATGTTCTTGTGTGCCAGGTTGCACGCCCCATTCTTGGCAATGAAGCGGGCTTTGCGCGGCCGGTCTCGGATGCGTGGCTTGCGCAGGTTCTCGGCCGCGATCCGTGCTAACACATACTCTTCAGGGATGATACTTTTCCGAGCCAACATCTTCCTGCCACCATAGTCCCCTCAACAAGATATGAAACGGGGGCCGGTCCCTCTAGCGAGTGTCCACTTGGCTCACTCTACCCTGCAAGAAGAGACAACCTGGTCAGACTTGTCACCTACGCACTACAGCAAGAAGCCCCCAGTTAGGCACCTCCGACCAACAACCATTAAATTAAATGTCACGGTACGACTACTTATTCTGCAGTGCCCTCCCTCTTTCAGACCATCATTTTTATACGAGCAAGTGGTATCAGCTCACAACCGAAATGGAAGATGCTATTTTGATACTCCTTGAAGAAAGGGAGGCAGCAGAACAGGCTTGCAAATGGTGCAAATAACATGACGTACGACGGGTTGGTTCCTCGTGCTGTTTCTCCAGGAGACAGGTAGGTGCCGCAACGCAGGACGCTAAGTTATTCGCATCCTTCAGGACCTCAGGAATCGGACTCCGGTGGCTTGAGCCACGGCTGGTGTGCGACGAGCCCTCGGAGCCTCCCGCCCTCCCGCCGCAGCCCCGCGGTGCAGCCCCGCATCACCGCGACCAGGACCCGAGCGGGGAGAAGGAAACGGGGCTGCGCGGAGCGGGCGGTCGCATCTCCCTCTCTCAGCCCTCCCTCCTTTCCGGGACTAGCCTGGGAAACCCTCCCCTTATTCCCAAACTTTGTCCCCGAGCGGGTGGCAGAAGGAAACCCGCGGGGAGCGCGGCTGGTCCGCCCCCCCGGGCAGGGCAGGGGGCGGGAGGGGGACTTTAAAGGGAGCGGGGGGACGCTAGGAGGACGCACGCTAGGAAGAAATTCTCCGCGAGGAAAGGGGGTGAGGAGCTGCCACAGGCTGCCCAGGGAAGCTGTGGATGCCCCATCCCTGGAGGTGTTCGAGGTTAGGTTGGGTGGGAGCAACCTGGTCTGATGGGGTTGGAACTGCATGGGCTTTGAGGTCCCTTCCATCCCAAACCACTCTACGATTCTATGATTCTTTTACTTGTCCCTTTCCCGTAGGGATCTGGTTCTGCTGGAGTCTGCAGAGCCAACCCTGCTTGCTTGCTTCCTCTGGTAAGCCGAGAGTTGTGCCTTTTAAACTCTTATCTTACTCGCTAAGACAGCTTGCAGACAGAAAGCAAAGCATATGAGTAAATGTTTGGAGGACCACAGCTGGAATGTCGTGGCCTCTGCTGCTTTTGACAAACTTCATTACCTGTTTCTGCAAGAAAAGACATTCCTTTTTATGGTTCAGTCCTCTTGTTGGGCACAGCCAGATCCATTAAAATGTTCATCTGGCATAACGGGCACTGGCAGGCGGGTGTGTGTATATGGGATGGGTATAGCAGATATTAAGCACAATGGCAAAAAAACCCTCAAACGAACAGTGAAATTGCAGAAGTTTTTTCTTTTTCCCACAGGTCGAAGTTTACCGTTTTGGCTCTTGTGTTTAATGGAAACTTGCATTCTTGGAAACTGCAGGTTTTTTCCCAAAGTCTTCGGGTTTGTAGTAGGAAGAATAAACAGTACATCAACTCTATGAAAAGATCTAAATTTAGATTTTAATGAAGCTAAGTGCAGAGATTTCATTGTGTTGGATTAACTCCCACATGTCCAAGGAAAGTGTGTTTGTACAGTAGGGAGGTTTCTAAACTTTTCTGTGTATCACTCAAGCTAATGACCTCTATGTTATAACGTTTATACAAAGCAAAAGACCTAACTTCTCTCTGTACACTAGAGAAAGAAAGAAATAAATGCTTGACAGGCCTGCAGTGATCCGGAAAGCTTCTAACTGTATCCAGGCTTGGAAAAACTGAGAAGGCGCATTTGACAGGCAGTGTAATCCTCAGCTTGAAGATATCCACCCTGTTGAACACATGCATGTGTTTAAATAGGCGAGTGATTCCTGGAAACTTTTCCAGCACTATCCTTTTCTAACACTAGATATCCAGTAGTCAGAAAAGAGGCAGACTTAAAGCCTCAGCCACATTAGGGAATTAACTTAGCATTTGTGTATGAAATCAACTTTAGGCAGATGACCAGCTCCAGTGAGAAAAAATCAGGATCTAAACCAATTACTTCTAAATTCTACCCAGACTCTGAGTACACATACATAAAGTCATTTAGGTGGATTTATGCAAGGTCAGTCTAGTTGGTGCCAGCTATGGCACTTTATGGGCTGGGCTTGGACAACTTGGGATGCTCCAGTGCCACAAATGACCAGGCAGAGACTGGTCATGAGGGTGCCGACTCATTTGTTTAATGCAGCCACCAAAAGTGCCTCTCACTTGGGTGTAACTATTGGAAATATTTAATGCACATGGAAAAAAAAAAGTAAATCTGTTCCCTTGTCCTTTTTCTTCCTTCTGCTTATCCTTTTCCTCCTTCTTTCTTCCTTTTAGCTCTATGAAGTATTTGTTCCACGCTAGGGCTAGAAACAATATTGATGTTCTCCAGAGTGGCTGCTAGCTGCATGTCAAAAAATAAAGATGTGTCTGGAAACAACATGAAAACCTCTCTCCTTTTTTTTTTTTTTTGCAAGATCCTTGAATTGTATTATTTTGCTTCTGACACAAGATTACTCATGTCACATGCTTAATTGCAGTTCCACTGAAGGTATTGAAATCTACAGCTTTATAAACAGAGACACAGAAACAGCAAGAAATGTCACGTATTTACTTGCCACCTTAAAGCATAACCTATCAGTGTGGCTGTATTCAGCCTTGGCCCGTTGTCACTCTGCAAAAGTCCCTCAGCTGTCCTGGGGTGCGAGGGAACAGGAGCTGCTGCTGATGTGCTCCTTGTCCCATCTCTGCTGGCAGGGACTGACATTTACTGTGTGGATTAGCAGCTAGTTTGGCAAAATGGATCAAAATAATCTCTGAGGCCAAGTGGGAGCAAGGGAAGACCTTCCTCAAGCTGTTTAGGTGGAACAGAAGCTGTCACCAGCTCTGATACAACCTCTCAGCCCTACATACTTCTCACTAATCTGCTGGAGGTTTCCTCACCCTCAGTTGGGCAGCATGCAGACTGGCTTTTTGTAGCTGAGATAGGAAAGGGGTCCCATCAAATACACATAAATAATGGCACAGCCCTAATGTGACTCAACAAAAACTAGTGGTCATTTTACCTGTCATCATGCATTGAAAGAAAAGTGCTCATAAAATCATGCCTTTCCATCTCTGCATGTTCAGTACTGAAGGAACTTCTCCCTTACAGGAGGGGATGCCTTCCTCCTCTCTTACTCTTCAGATCAGCTTCGAGGAAGGCTGCTGGGCCATAACTGCTGGGATGTGAAGATGAACACCAGCACTGTTACCCCTTCCTGGTTAAACATTGTGAGACGTGGTTTTGAGTGCAGCATCACTTCCCCAAGTAACAGTGTTTCAATATGATCTGGAGAGTGACAGCTATAAAAAATGATCCTGTTTGACCTTTTAAATACTTGCTTGGTTGCCACATGCACATTTAAGTATGAGATTTAAGTAATAGCTGGGAAAATCTCCCAGAATGTCTCTTAACAAATTTTGTAAGGAACGCAGTGTCTGAGTGCTGTGAACACAGCCTTTTCAGGCAAAATACACTGAGAACTGGTGACAGGTTTGGGTCTAGTTTTATTATGGCCCATCATGCATCTCCCTTCACACTGCTTCATTTCCCCTCCACCCACAAGGTTTACTGATGTTATGGTAAACCTTATTTTATAAATATGCCTGTATAAAAAAGGATTAGATAATGTACTCAGATATGAATCTGTAATTTTCACATTATGGCTGTGTCCAACCCTTTCAGAAATCTGGCTTCATAATAACTTTTGTTTGAAATTCTAATCTTAGCTTAAAGATAGGATGACTTCGCAGGCATCCAGAAATGTCATGCACTCAGCACGAGGCTTCCACAAAGATACAAAGCTGATAAACCGTATTTGGATAGGATGGATGAACTCTTCCCCGGCTGAACTGGCAGTATATACGTCAAATATGAAAGAGGAGAAACTGCAAACTAAGGATGTCTGTTAGCCTGAACCAGTTTGGTTTGGTTTTGGTTTTTTTGTTTTGGTTTTTTTTTCTGTTTCATGCAAGGGCAGCAGGACAAAAATAGTTTTATCTTGGAAATACATGTAACCATGCCCTTCATCCAACATTACTAAGTTACGTGGTGAAGTTTGTAGATGTTCTGTGTGTTTACTGGCAGAGGAATTCTTTCTGATTAAAACTGTCTGGTTCGGAAATGATACATCTGCCTCATTCAATGAAATCTTGTACTCTGTCAGAGTGCTTTGTGCCTATCAGGCTTCGGAGCGCAGGCTGTTGACCCTCTGCAAAGCTAGCAATATGCTGGCAGTTGTCTCAATCTCTGTCATAGGCCTTCTGGTGCGGACAAATGGGGTCTGGTGCGCTTGTCACAGAATTTAGTATTTCCTATCCCCCTGCATGTAGTCACCAGGTAGCAGATGTTGTGGTTTACCTTCTGCAGTTCAGTGAGCTGGTGGGCACTGCTGGTCATGTCAGAGGTATCCGTTACCTTTGTATCTGCTCCCTCCATAGCATGGGGAAGAGACTCACACCATCTTGAGTGAAGTGTCTTAAATGGCAGGAGCTCTATCTTCTGGAGCATGTCCTTACCTCCTCAAGTGGGGCTGTGCCATTTTTCCTATTTTATTTAATAGTGTAGGCAGAGTCTGAGATTTGGCTGTAGGAACAGGTAAGGCTGCCTCTGCAGGCAAAGTGCTGGCCACAGTGAAAACCTAGAAGCTAAGAGTGTGCATGTACTCCAACTGCCAGGACAAATGATAGCTGCTCTTTCTCTTCTTGTTTTCCTCTGGTGGTATCTGGTACAACAAGCCAGGCATCAAGGCTTTTTCATTTCATCTCACAATTTTGTCTCCTCTTCTGAGAAGCCCAGAGCTGGCTCAGAGGGCCTTATTGCCAACTGAAGGAGATTTTTCTTCTAATTTGTGAATTTTTATGTGTTTCAAACTTTTGTGCTTCCAGATCCCCTTGCCTACATGTGATCAATATGACAGTTGTCTCTGCTGGCTGCAGAGTGAGGGTTAAATTAAGGTTATGTCGTTGATGGGAGATAAATGCTATCTCTTATCTTAATATGATATCGCAGAATAACTGTCAGCTCCAAGCCCTCTGATCTTGGATGCTGCGGTGAAACCTGGAGAAGTAGATGGCTCCAACCCTGAATGATTCAGCCATAAAAATCTGCAATACACAGAGCTTCTTAGAACCAAAGTTTCCTGCCTCTGGTGAAGAGGTCGAATGGTCCTAGTTGGTATTACTGAAAGAGTAAGGTGCTAATCTAGCTAGTAAAATAGACACATGTATAATCATTAAATGCCAAACTGTAACTTTCTGCTTTTCAGAGAATATGCTGCTTTGGGATATCTGTAACTGTGATAATGAAGGGTAGCAGTTCTGGACCATATCATTTACATTAAGCTGCCTTAGTTCCTTAGTTACATGGTTAAATATTTTACTGGATGTTTAAGTGATATTTATGGATATAAGCTGGTACAGCCAGAAAACCCTGAAGTAAATTAAGGAAGATTTAAGAAATGTCATGGGAATAGTGAGACACTCTTAATAGGCAGTGCTAGCTGGCACTCTTCATTATTTATACCTTTTATCCAAAGAATGGATAACCATGTAATGTATTTATATATAAAAATGACTAATATATGTACATAGGAATTAATGCACTGGGCAATGAAGCTTGCAGCATGGTAATGTGTGAGCAGAATGTTGCATTATTATATAGTAAGTCAAAGGATGAAAATCTCTGTTCAATGAAAGAAAGCATCTTGCACATGCTGAGTGTCAATATGCCAGATAGAAACTAATTATTATTAATGTATTTTTTAAATGCTTGTTTATAGTCTCTTCAGAATGTGGCTTATTATATCAGAGAAATAAACAGCTCCTGCCAGAAGTGTCTCTTCTATTTCCCTGGGTAGCATCCAGCAGCAGATAGATGCAATCAATAGTGAATAATTCATAAGAACTATATAATAAATAGATTAAGACTTTTCCAAATGTCTCTCTTCTCTTGGAGGATTACATTTGGAAATGTCTCTGAACTCCACAGCTTCATTCCAGCCAATACTCTAAGCTGTCCTGGTAAAACACCATCAGCACACTGCTAATTTTTCAGAGACAGAGAACTCCTTCATGACTGTTTTTTGGTAATCTGAAAGCCTGGTAGTCTTTCCCTACAATTCCACACAGAGGTCAGTTCTGGTGGAGGAAAAGCAGAGCAGCAAAAAGCCAACGTGGAAATGATTTGAATGTTTGCATGGCAATGAAGAATTTGATTAACAGTTTTGTTTTCAGACTTTTTTTAGTATGCTCTTATTTTTGCCTTTGAAAGTATTTATTTCCAAAGAAACTGAAGAGTTCTTTCATATCATCATTAAATTCATATCAGAGGATTTCCATAACATATTTTGATTTTTAAATTAGGCTTTCAGAAGATACTACTCAAGGATATAAAATAGCAAATGTGCTTAACATATTTTTGCTTTTATACATTTTAGGGGGGCAGAGTCATTGCTCTAGTGAGATTCTAACAAGTAGCAGTGTGGTTTCACTAGGTATTGTAGAACTGTATTCTATTGGCTGTATCACCCTGGGGACACTGGGCCAAAGTACTTGCAAGGGAAACACTTTCCAACTTTTGCCTTTAGATAATGGAAACATGATAAAAAAAACATGGCCCTTGTCCACAGTTTTTTTTTTATAAAGGTAGATATTTTTCTCAAATACATTATATCTCCATTTATGATAAAAAGCCTAGATAGCTTGTGTAAAATGTATGTGTGTTGTTTCCTTCAGCTTCTTATGACACATTATCAGAATGGTATGTGAATGTATTAGCATCTTTATATAATAATGCAAGAGAGCCCATTACTTGAGGAAGCAAAAGAACAATTAAATCAAGCAATGTATTGTATAAGAAGTTTGAAGAGACTTACCTGACCACATTCAAAACTGATGTCATCTATATTTTAAGAAGGCATAATTCAATACAGTTACTATTTTTCTTGACAGAGGTTTTATAGGATTACAAAGAGGATTCCCTTGATAGAGGATTTATAGGATTCCGAATCCTTTGGGCCATATTCATGTTGGTAATAATTAAATTCAGTGGGAATGTATTAATTTATAGCACATGTGTTCTGCTGATTTACTCTTGCCTAAAAGGGGCTTATCCAAGTGCCAAAGAAGTCTTTGATAGTGTATTCCTCAGCTAAATGATACAATTGGAAAAAGCAGACAAGTTTGCAAATAAGGAGCTTTTTCAGGTCTGCAATGAAACTAGAACTTATAAACACTGGAGATACCTCTTTTGCATATCAATTTGCCTAACAAAGCAATGATGTCTCCCTGCAAACCTGATTTTACTTGTGCCTCTGGCTTATCAGAGCTATTCCAAAGTTCTGTAAGACTATACACCTTGCAAGAAGTGTTGGTGGATCAGTGTGTCCTATTTGGTTTATTTATGGCTAGAAGTCCCACTGATTGTCTATGTCTGCCTCTCAGAGCTTCCCTGAGCCTATGAAGTTAGTGATCAAAAAGGTCGACATCTTTTCAATCTCATTTGCCTGGGCTTCTGCAGACATTGGTAAGAGACAGGCACTTCCAGTGCTTGAATCATCCTTTTGACTGATGTGACATGAATCTTTGCCTGGCAGTGAAAAAAGCATGCTTTCTTTTTTTCTTAGAAAGGAAATTAACCTTGAGTTACTTGTAGCATATGCTTCTTTAAAATAAAAGATCACGTTTGTGTGTGAACAAACAGACAATTTACGGTATGTCAAATGGCAAAATTCTCCAGGTCATTTTAAGAGTTTTTTCATAACAAAACAAAGGGAGTTTGAATAGTTAGTTTTAAGGGACTCTTTGGAATAACCTATAATATTAATTTCAAACAAGTTTGAAAAAAATTACAAAAAAATCAGCAACAAACTTACCTCAGATTTTGGAGTCCCCACAGCCACTTACTAGAGTTATTTCCTTTTTTTAAAAAGGCAGCTTTCATATTTGGCAACTGTATTGTTTGAAACCTCAATTGCAAGTAATTGTCATGCTCCCAAAACCTCTGAAGCATAAATAACAATTGGCAAAACACAATTGGTTCAGGCAAAGCTGTTCTCAAGGAGTTTCTCATCATCTTTCAAGCTGGGATTGCCCAAAAAACATTATCAAAATGACTTACCTTAGATGAGTCCCAACATTGACTGTGCTGATGGAGCTCCCCAGTAAAGGGAATAGATGGAGAGATCTGTTTTAAATTCTGGATCTTGAAAGGGCAAAAGCCTCCCCTCGCTACCTGTCAACAGCATTGCTTGATGACAGAGGCTTGTGGACCTGCTTTGAGAACTACTTAAAACCCCTGCAGTGGGTTTCCCAGCACATTCAGGGTTTGATTCAGTAATAAACACAAAGGTTGTACAAGATATTTCTGATTTAGAAACATCAGTAATGACCAGCTCACCCGTGCCAGCCATTAGACCCATCTCAAAGAGTGGGAAAGATAACCCTCTGGTGGCAAGTTAAAGGCTAAGGACCACTGTTGTGAATCTACAAGCAGCTACATTGGCAGCAAGGGATCTTGCTCCTATTTTGCTGCTTCTATCACAGAAACACTTAGCAGAAAAAGAAATGCAAGTAAGATGAGAAACATAACTTAGGACCTCTCACAGAGATGATTCTTCTCCATCCACACTTAAAAGAAACGTCCACGTGACCAGTGTTTGCAATCAAAGCACTTTTGTAAAAGGAAGAACTTAATACTTCTAGCACCAATATTGCAGTCATAAAAGCTTGTTTAGTTCAGTGCTTGAGAAAACAAAAACAGGCCCAAAACATGATGACACTAGGCTAAGTGTCCCCATGAAGAGGAGGGTTGTTATGACAGAAGGCTAGAGATAGTCTGAGGGAGAGAAAAGTGAGCACAGATTTGTGTCAGGGAGGAAATAGAGCAGAGGGTATAGGGCTAAATCAGGAAGGAGTTGGGAGGCCACAGGCAGAATAATGATTATTTAGGGATACAGGCATGAGTCTCAAAGAGGGTATGATATAATGAGATGTTTAAGAAAAAAAAATTAAGAAGGCTGTGGCAAGAGAATAAGGACTGACCAGAAGAAGAGGAGTGTGACAATTCAAAGAAGCAGAATCTTCCTGCTGATGTTTCCTCTACCATGTATGTGCCACAGCCTAATGAGACTGCTCCTAAAGGGGACATATTTAAGACCTTTAAGTGAAATAACGAGAAACTTGTTTCAAAGATTTCATGCTTTCTGCACCCTTCCCACTAGCAAAACCTCTGTGCAACTGTTGGGAACACTCTCCTCCATTGGAGGAAAACATAAAATAGCAAAGTTCAGCCTAAGCCCTTGGTGAGTATTTAACATCATATGCACACTATAATGCAAGGAGATCTGGTACATCTGATTCTATGATTCTATGATCTATAACATTTGGTTTATATTTGCTGTCTGTCTTGGGATTTTTGTATGTCGAATAGGATTATATGCTTCAGGGATCAAATTATCCTTTTAAATCTGCTAGGCAGCGGTGGGATATGTTATAGTAATCATCAAACACTTTGACCATGGTTAATGCAATACTAGGGTCAATATTTCTGCATGATTTCATAAAATGAATAAAGCATGCTGGTCTGTTTTTCTCAGCCCATAATGTATTTTCTTTTATACATGTTTCAACAACAGTGTTAAGTTTTATAGTTCTGGAGGGATACATGAGTAAAGAAGGTGCTTCTTACTCCTGTAATGGCTTGGGAAATATGTGAGAGAAAAAAGATACTCATTATTGACACCTCTGAAGTACTACAAGATACCTGACAGAATCCCAGGCCCTTGGCAACGATTTGATGTAGTGGGAACCAGGTTCTCATTGAGTTAGTTAGCACTACTTGAAATAAATCAGGACTGCATCATCATCAAAGACATGCAGATAAACAAAATTATGTCTACTTCATCTTCATGCTGACTCAGTCTGACAGCTATGAATCCAATTAGCTTTTCACTGAAGACAATGAAATTAAATGAAGAATGATTTGGCCTTTTGGCTCTGGAATCTGTGTAATAACATGCACTTCCACCGTAAACATCTGCTTTATTTTTTTATTTTCTTTGTATGACAAAGTTCAACACAGGGAATTAATCGAGAAAAGAGCAAAAACTTTTCACAGCAGTAGACAGGGAAATCACAGTACTTCCCCTTATAAAATGTTCAAGATTGAGGATTTCTGTTTAATTGTGCTACAAAGCTTTTATTGCCAACAGTTAAGATGAGAAAAAACCCAAAAAAGATAAACCACTGTATCATTTCTTATGCTGCTAGACTAAGTGTAATCCCAATTTTAAGTCCTACAACTTTTGCAAAATTCAGAGCATTCTTTTTGTCAAGTACTATGGCTTATATTCTTTTCATTACACTAGAAATAGGCTTAAGTGCACCTCATGCTCTTGCTCACCTCATGCTCTTGCTCACCTCATGCTCACCTCACGCTTACCTCACCTCATGCTGTGATAATGGACAAATAAGAATCACATTGAATAGTATTAGTGAAGCTGATGTCTCAAGCTCTGCCTTTGAAAGTGTCTGTGAAACTCCTTCAGGTTTAGTGCCTGTTGTGCAGTTATCATGGTTGTCATTTCATACATCTAGCTGTGTGCATTAGTAACATCCAGACAACCTTTTAAAAACTGTATGATGTAAATGTGTATCTAAACTCATGTAAATTCTTGAAGACACAGGAATAATTGAAAATCATACCTTCTTGGACTAGTTCTGATTTAGAGATATGTCAGAAATGTGTAAAGAAAAAGAAAGGTTATCCCAGGATAAAAAATAATGTGAAGGACTAAAGGTATAAAAAACAATTAGTGGTTGGCTAATTACATGCAATTTTAAGTAGAAGATTTTAGTGGACATGTTTAAAAGTTGGCTAATAAAAAGTTTATGAATTTGAATTAATGTTTTTACAAAGTCTTAAGAAACTATACAGAATTCCTTTATAAGTCTATCAAAACATGCATAATTAAAGGTTGATTTACATCTTTTATTGAAGATAGAACAAATATGGATTTAGGAACTGACTGTAGGGATAAGCCATCATTGCACTGAAAAATAGTACTGTGCCAATTATAGGTTGCAAACTAAAGAAAAGGACCAGAAGCATTTCCTTATTTCTGATTAAATTCCTTTCCCTCATTTGCTGCTCATCCACTACTACTTAAAGAGCAAAGTTTATGCCTTTGGAATGCAGCAGATTGCCCCAAGTGTTATGAGTTTGGATGTTTTTCTTTTTAGTTTTCCCCCTCTGGGGACCCAATTCTTCTGGGGTCTCATGTTTCCTTGACAAACTGCACGATTTGATAACTGGTTCCTGCATAGCATATGCAGTTTATAAGAGCAGTGCATTCTTTTGCTCTCTGTAAAAGAATATGAAGTCACTAAAAAGTCTAACAAAAATGCTGTTTCCCAGGAAATAAAAAATTCTGCCTCTGTGTGTGTGTGTGCCTGTGAAGTTTAATAGTTCTTAAATGAAGTGATATTTTTATTGCTTTGAGGCATATATGTATTGCAATAGCTTTCATTATTTTGGAAGATGGATGTGTGAAGAAAGATAAAATAATGAAGGTAAAAGTAATGTTACATTGAATGGAAAATATCTGCATTTCATTTGTTTAAAAATAAGCTATTAAAATGCATTGTGCAGTTCTTCACATGTCAGCCCGGACAAATGAAGCAAAGATGCCGTCTTCTTGAGAAAGTAGGTTCTCAGGTGTATCATATTCTAAAATGTTTCCTCGTTTCATGACGATGACCAGGTCTGCCGTTAGGATGGTGTGAACCCGATGCTGCCATAAAGAAAATAATACAGAAGTTCTCATTATGATAATTCTCACTGCAACTTATTAATGGGCCTAATTCCAAGGCATACCAAGCTGTGAAAGGCTATCCTTCTTTACAGTGATATTTGGAGTAGGTCCTTGTACTGTATCTTTAACCTGAAGAGATCTGCAATTACTTTACAGCCTCTGGCATCAAGCCTGAAAATCCTTGTGCATGCACTTCACTTTTGGTCAGCTAATTGCCGTTATGGACAGCACAGCTCTTGGAATAAATCCTACAACATCACCAAACTGCATCTTCCCCTTTAGGAACTATGGGTGACAAACATCCACTGTCAAGTGGCTTAGCATCCTGCTCCACTCCTTGGTCTCTGTACCCTGACTGATCTGCATCTGTCTTAGGGCACTCTGGGTCTGCGAACTTCTGCAAATCAATTAGCTTGCTCTGAAATTAAATTTGCATGTACTACAGGCCCTACAGGCAACAGGAATGAAGCCAGGCTGAGTTTGATTTCAGTGTTGTTTGAATATAGCCCGTCAGATCTAGACAGGACAAGCTCTTAAAGTGTGATATTTTACTATCAGGTCAGGGACTACTTTATGGGATGGATTCCTTTGAGATAGAATCATGGAACTGTTTGGTTGGAAAAAACCTTTGAGGTCATCAAGTCACAGAATCACAGAATCACAGAATCACAGAATGACCAGGTTGGAAGAGACCCACTGGATCGTCGAGTCCAACCATTCCCACCAAGTCCAGCTGTATCTGTCTGCTACTAAATCATATCCTTGAGCACCTCATCCACCTATCTTTTAAACACCTCCAGGAATGATGACTCAACCTCCTCCCTGGGCAGCCTGTTCCAGTGCCTGATAACCCTTTCGGTGAAGAAACTTTTCTGATGTCTAATCTTAGCCTCCCCTGGCACAACTCGAGGCCATCATAGACATGATAGATTCAGTGCTAGATGCCTGTCTCAGTTTTAGTTAAATACAATTAGCATACATAATCATGAAATTAAACAAACCCAGGAACAACTTAATAAACAACTTCATGCACTGTCATCTCAGAAGCTGTGCAGCAGAAAGAGAGTAGAGTGAAAGGAAACTAAAGAGGTAAAAATAACTACCAAAGAGCCAGAAGTCTTGTGAACAATGTGGACTGAGAAAGTCTACTTGTGAGTCTTCACCAAAGTGGTGAACAGGCCGTCCTCTTTGAGGAGTAAGTTTGAGGCAGTGTCACATTCAACTAGAAAGCCCTCAGAAAGGACTAGGACAATATTGGCATCCAAGATGTGAGATACACGATGCTGGAAAAAAAAGAGAAGAAAAATAGGTAGGTGAAGGGAAGATCAGGCATGAATAAGGAGAGAAAGGAAATAAAGCCAGCTCTGTGAGAAAAGGTAGATATTAATGTGTGCCACTTTGCTTGAGATACCAACTTTGGAGAGGCTAAGCAAAAGAAAAGTTGCATTCCAATCAGAAGGAACAATACTGAAAATGTGAATGATATGTAACTGAAGGAGAATATGCTTACTGCTAGCATCTTCAGCATTTACACATCCAAGAACCTTAGAGCCTATTGTAAATGAGCTAGGTTAAGTGGTTTGCCTGACAGAAACTAGTCACTGGCAGACTTGAAACCAGAGTCCAGAAGGCATATACGGTAATCTTTAACTGCAGGACTAGATTCCAAATAAAGCAAATGAAACAACTATTGAATCATGGGTTTATCTCATGGATAAGATGTCTGTTTATTAAGTAAGCCTGCCGTCACAAGATGGAACACTGTATATGTATGTACGTGCATACACATACTCGTGAACACTTGGAGAGATATATTGAACTTTTGGGCACTAGAAGTGGCAGAAAAGCATGAGGAAATATCATAGACCCTTAGTTGAACAGACATTCATTTCTGAGCAATTCCAACATATAACCCAACTTAAGAAACTACACCTACAAGCTTTTGAAATCTCAGTTCCCTTTATAAATTACTGCCATTACTGTAGATAATATATGTTCATAGACTTCAGAGGCTAAATTCAAATCTAGATTTTGATGAAACTTTCAATAATGATTTAACTTATGGGTTTTGTTTCAACTTTTTAGTGAGAATGACTTTAAATTTAATTGGAGATTGTGCAGATGCTGAAGTTCCCTATGAAGTCTATATGTTCAGATCTAAATGTTTTAGCATGGCTGGCTTGTAAGATAGTGCTTACTGCAAAATTTCAGGTTGATAGTATGTATTCAAACTTGTTCTAGTATCTGGGAATAGTCTGACCTTGTATTTTCGTTCTATCATTTGCTGGCTTCAGTACTTACTGCTATTGTTACGACTGTGCGGTCTGCAAAGGCTGTCATCACAACCTTCTGCAAAATGTTTTCCTGTCAAAGGAGAACACTTACTTCAGTTACTTTATCCTTTTACATTTTAATTCAGGTGTCTTCAAGCACATAGGACAGGATCATATTCCATTCTACCTCTGATCTGCACACCAGATTCTCAGGAAGGAAATGCCACACAGGTGAAAGCAGGGATCTTCTAAAACATTTCATCTTTTTTTCCCCCTCACCATAGACATCAACCCCCCAAACATGTTAACATAAAATAAACACAAGAGAAAAGAAAAAACAAAAGAAAACCTCTCAGTTTTCTCTGTTAAAGAGATCCCACAGCTGAGATTTAGGGAAGCTGATGCCTCCCCTCATAGTAATCTATTTATCAATGGTGCTAATTGCCATACTCACTGTGGCCATGTCAATAGATGCTGTGGCTTCATCCATTATGAGAATGCTACTCTTGCGGACAAACGCTCGGGCCAGGCAGAAGAGCTGCCTTTGCCCTACACTGAAGTTCTCTCCTCCTTCTGTGACCATTGCATCTGTAATAAAATCAGTTACTTTGAATGTCACACCACTGAAATGCTGTATGTTCATATAGTAAAGACCCAGTGATTTTGAGTGGGCAACATGAAAGCTCTGCTGGCGCACAGTACAAGAGTCAAGCAGAATCCTTGTAAAAAACAATACATATAGTCTTATCTGAGCACTGGAATGGAGTGATGCCAAAAAAATGATCACAGCTTCTTGGGAAAGGAGAAATGTATCATTAAGCAAGTAGTTGCCACAAATAGCAAATCTGGTAGGCTGCAGGATAATATCCTAGTAATATGAAATACACTCAATATGGAAGGAAATATCCATGTTTCCTTCATGAATCAGATCTGAAGTGATAAGGAAAATCCTCTGTCAGTGTTCTAGACAAGGGCTACAGCTCTGCTGGCAGAACTAGATTCTACTAAAGGACCGAAGGTAAAACTGTTCTTTTTTAACTCTTTGCTGACTAGTCACCCTGCTGTTGCTAAGGTGCTGCAGGATTTTTCTGTGATGAGTGGCAAATTAGACTACTCTTCAGCTATTTAGTAAGAATGTTCTCTCTAGCATAGAGAAAGAGTATTCATTAAGTGCCTGTCAACTCCTACATGATTGTTCAGAGTATAAGATCACATATTTATATGTGTGCATGCTCGTGCATACAAAATTAATTCTCCCAGAGAATTGGTTCAGACATACCAAGGCCTCCTGGCAATGACTTGACCATGTTCTTCAACTGAGCAATCTCCAAAGCTTCCCAGAGTCTATCATCAGTGCACTTGCATTCTGGATCCAAATTAAAGCTGCAAGAAAACCATCATAGGAGTCTTTGTTACTGCAATTACAGTCTATTCAGGTCTTTTGAGAAGGAACATCTTGGCATTATGTATGTCACTTGATTTCCCTGGGACAGACTGTGTATGCAGATAGGACTGAACTAGGAAAGTTCCATCCCTTCCTGTTCTACAGCACCTATCAGGAACACATCATGCAATGCTGCTTGTCACCCCCTGATCTCACACACCTACCGGATGGAGCCACTGAACAATATTGGATCCTGGAGAATAATAGAGAGTCGGGAACGAAGAGTTTGAAGAGGCAGTTTGCTGATGTCTATTCCATCAATCACTATCCTCCCTGTTTAAAACAGCATGCAGAAATATGTGAGTGAATTGCACAAAGCATGTGACCTGCAGGTAGCAGATAGAAAGATCTAGTGTGGGCTGGACTATAGAGGATGAGGCTGTGTCTCTGTGATCTGTCATATAAACATGAAGAAGGTGAATGTAGGTAGTAATGCAAGCCAGAGGGAAGCCAGCTTATGAGTGATACAATTGCCTTGCTCTCTTTCTCCACCTCATCACCCTCCCCTTAAAGGAAATACGTGGATTCCATGCTACGTGATTAATGATAGCACCAGAAGGATGGTTTATTATGAGGTAACCTGAGCTTTACAGCCAAACAGGGCAAGAACAAGAGCAATTTGTGTAACTAGCCATGTCCTGTGTCCTTGACTTAAACAGTTTTTCTGTTCCCCTTGACCTTAACAGTTGCAGAAGATATTTGAGATTGTGTGCAATCTATTTCGCATAATATATGTACGTATCTGCAATCCATACATCAGGAGCCAAAACTGTCCTTTGAACTCTAGAAGGAATGGAGTAGCATCAACTTTTTAACTTTTTAAAAAGATGCTGATCAGAAAAGGGCACTTTAATTCCATTCATGCTGGTTCCTACAGGTCAGTTCCATTTGAATATCTGGTTGTGAATTAGCCACATAGTGTTCTGTTAGCATAAGATTACTGGAAGCAGTCACATTAATCACTCCTTAACCTAGTAGTTTATTCCCCTACAAGAAGTTGCTACAACATCTGGGATACTTGGTGAAGTAAGAGGATTTTTCTTTTTCTAGTCACCACTTCAGGTCAATGACCATATGGATCTCATCTGAAAACCTGATTTATGATGGGCTGCATGTGGCAACTGCTGATATTCAGGCGAGGGAGAAGGGGGACTTTCCCTGGACACTGAAACTTCCTCTGGGTTATGGGGAGTGAATGGGCCAGGGAAAACTGAATGAGGATGTGGTGAGGGGTTTCATCAGGCTTATTTCTGCTGTTTCCCTGTGGATTACTTCACTGGGCAACTCCACTCCTTGCTGGGAAGTACTTAACATTAAGTTCACCAGTTCTTTTTCTCAACAGTGAGAAACTAGCCCTGAACTGGCAAATAAATGGATACTTAAAGTTGTGCATATATGCCTCTTCTGTCATTCCCAATTGTCGTGACACTGCATTTTGTAGGTTACTTTGTGTGGCCGTATTCCATTGAAAGACTTAATTCTGACCTAGCTGGACTATCGATAGTCTTATACTTCTATGAGATGGTCAGTGGAATCAGGATTTTGATTGTATCATGCAAAGTCCAATTGTTTTCAGAATTTCAGAAAGTCTGAATCAGGTCATAAGAATTCAGCATGAGACATGAGTGGTTGCATGAACTTAAGTAATTCTTTTTTTCACAAACGAGGACATGAAGAAGGGTTAGCAAAACAAGAGGTGCACTAATGAGAGAAAAAAATAGTATGGTGTGCCTTGAGGACAGGGGAATGCATTTTTGATAGAAAGCAGGGTACTCAAGGAAGAGCAGATGAGGAGGCCTAAGGAAAAAAGGTAAAATAGAGAGGATTTGGGAAACCAGAAAAGTAATGAGGGGCAGCCACGCAAGACAGAAGAGAAACATGAAGTAGTTTGAGCAGAGGGCAACAAAAAGGAAACACTAAAGAACAAAGAAAGAAGTGAAAGGAGGGCAATAGAACGGAACACATCCAAATCTGAAGAAATAACAGAGACGTAAGGAATCAAGATGGACAACATGAATGAAATCTTGATTCCAGTAAAGTTATTCAAAATCTTGTTGTGTAACTTTTATTAAAGTCAAGATTCCACCTTGAAGTGGGCCTGCATGGAGGACAAATATGGGTCCAGCTGTTAGAGAGAGGGATGTGCACAAAGGACAAGCAGATCTCAATTAAAAAAGTCTTGGGAATTCCCACTGGAAAAAATCAAGGATACAGAAGGAACAGACAAAGAAAAGACACAGAAAGAGATTGAAGTAAAAGGAAACTTCAAGTTGGCCATAACCATGATTATTATTAATTAGCACTATCTATATATCCAGGAACCCTGGTCATTAATCCAACACCTATCATTGTAAATACAAATATGCAGAGAACCACAATAAAATCAAGTATTAGCTGCATTAGGTTTACTTAATCTCCCACGTTCCACTGTGGTTTTCCGAGCAAATGTTCTATGTGCAATGGCTAAATGAGAAAGATGGAAATCTTTGAAACATAAGATTACTTTCCTGTAGGTTTCAATATTCCTGCAACAGTACACATGTGTGTGTATTATAAATGCCAGGGTGCACACCAGTTCATGCCAATGAGCTGGGAGATCAAAATGCTACAGGAGTGAAAACATAGCAAAATGTTTCCAAAACTTTTAGTCAGTTTCTGCTGGAGCTGTGGGAAACCACAATAAAATACAAAATAAATATCAAGGGAATGGATTTGTTGAGTTCTAGTTTCTGTTCTGCTAATATTTTGACAGCTATCAGAAGTTAATACAATTATTCTTTAGGGAGAAATTTAGAGGCTTCAGAGAGTAGCAGATTTTTTCCTCCTATCTCAAAAACATATTGTTTTGTCAGAGTATACGCAAAAAAAAGGTAAAAAAACTTAGAAGTATAATCTGTGCGTAACATTTCCTGAAAGAATCAAGTCTTACTCACAATAGGACACTTTGTACTTTGAAGGATCAGGCATAACAAGCCCCATTCTAATCAAGTATCTTCTGAGTCAGAGAGCCAGGATATAGACTATCATAAAGTCTCCTTGCTTCTTCTGAAGAAATAAGAGAGGAGCAGGTCAGCAGTGACAACATACTCCAGTGAAAACTAACCATCAAATATGTCCACCATTCTGAAGAATGCCAGAGACAGGGATGACTTGCCACTGCCAGTACGACCACAGATCCCAACCTGCAAAAGAAAGCAAGATGTTACTTATCAAAGGAAGTTATAAATCAGCCACAGTCCTGGAAATGCTGCACTGGAGTGTCTTACTGGTGAGTAGGAAGGTCTTTCCCAATGCCTGGTGGCAGACATCTAGCAAAAAACCCAAAAAATCACAGCAACCATTCTCCTATTTCCTGCCTCTCAGCATCATGAGGACTTGTCCCAGGAACATATTTGAAACTTCAGCATTTTGACCTGGACTAAATGACATTTTATGCCGAAATGCGAGATATTCTTGCATTTTTACTCATTTCCAGTTTGGTGGTCATCTAATGTCATATGGCCACAGAGGCTCACTCTATGTAGCAGAGATGGATTTGGAAAGAACTGGGACTCTCAGAAGCAAAACTGATCCCAATCAAGAATAAGATGTCATCAGTGGAATTTCCTAGACCCTTGCCTGGGGATCTCAGACAGGACCATCAATATTTATAGCTCTCACGGCAAGTTGTTGCTATTCTTGGTCTTCTATCACCTTAGAAAATAAAACACAATAAGTAAGGATCTGCTCCAGAATGAAGACAATTGGTAATTGTTTAACATGGTACCTTTTGTCCTGGTTTGATATATGCCTTAACATGCTTAAGAACAGGTTTCAGGTTGTTTTCATATCGAACACACAAGTTTTCAATCTTGATTTCCCCCTCCTGGGGCCAGTCTTTGGGAACTTGAGAAGGATCTGAAACAGTTACAGAAAAACAAACCAAAAAGAATGGAATCAGAGGGCCACCTTTTATGACTTTCCCTTTTCCTCCTCTCTCTTTCTTGAGAACCTTCCTGAAGTGACTTGAGAAATGGAGTCCCAGTTCCTTGCCAAGAGGGAGCTGGGAACTGCCTGAAGGGCACATTAGCACTTAGCTTCTGAATCTCAAAACTTAAGATGCTAAAGTGGCTCTTGGCACCAGAATGGGGAGAAGCCAAATGAGCAGAGAAGAATGTAATGTCAGCGCAGTGTTAACATGTTTTTTTGGTCAGTAACCAGCATAGGAAGGGCAGTGCAAGGAAGAATGTTGTTACTGCTGTACAACATGAGCTGTTGACATTATCACAGGTCATATTTCATCCTGATTTACAAATACACAGGCAGGTTTTGCCTTGTCAGACTAAGAGGTTTGGCTTTCTGGGGAAGCTTGATGACCTGCAAGTCTTGCCCTTTAAGCAATTCTAAAATACCAGTCAAAGCCAATTTGAAATATATGAAATACAAACACCAGTGTGCAGTTAGGGGAAGAGTTGCTGAGGTCTGATTGCTACTGGGACCCTGTTCCAATTTGCTGCAAAGATCAGATATTTCAAAGCACGTGAGTAATGGTGTGCTTCTAATATTTATCCATATATTTGTTTTCTGAAGAGCTACATCTATAACTGTGTCCTGGTACATTCTGATTTTACTACAGGGCCATGCTGTCTCCCTGGCATTTGGTAGGGGTCTTTTTTATATTGACTGGCATGGGCTACCTATTTCATAGCTGCTTTTGGCTATTGTTGTCACTCAGATTAGTTGGAGTTCCTACACATCAGTGAGAACAGATTTTGACCAAAGAGGTGTGTACATCTTGTATGATCAAGTCTACCATGCTTTCACATTACCACATTAAAACCAAAAAAGATTAGAGTGCAATACCCAAG
The DNA here is from genome assembly GCA_033459285.1 of Clamator glandarius. Lineage (NCBI taxonomy): Eukaryota > Metazoa > Chordata > Aves > Cuculiformes > Cuculidae > Clamator > Clamator glandarius. The sequence continues at coordinate 1,968,681 of JAUNZM010000116.1, read as the reverse complement.
CAGCCATCATAGTTCTCCGACTCCATGTTCAGGAAGCTGTGTACTTTTTTTACTGCACCCATCTGCACTTCCAGGTCAGCCAGATTCCTCACTACCCAGTTCAAATAGTTGGTTATCTGCGTCACAAAATGGAAACAAGGACAGGGTTCAGCCTTCTGTCTGTTCATCTACCTGTTTATGAATAAAGGTTGGATAAATTTGTAAAAGTCTTTGTCCTGACTCAGCAGAGTGGGTCTCTTATTGGCAGTACAACAGTTAAAGACTCAGAACAACAGCATCAAATATGCAATAAGCCAGTTGTACTGCAGCACAAAAAAACCTTGACATAGTAATTTAGTGCTCAATATTCTGGTCCTTGTTTTTTGAAGGAGAACTAGGGAAAGGTTGTAACGACAGTCTGGAAATGTGACTGATTAAGGGAATCAGAGATGTTCTCAGCATCTAGTAATCAGTATTGAAAGACATCTTCTTTGAACACACCCACACAGACAATAAAATGGAAAGGCTGTTTGGAAATATTACATTTTCTAATCTTTCAAAGACCACAACTAAGGATTAAGAAAGTTCACTATTTGTGAATACATTGGAAGGATTTGATGGGTATTTAATTTCTCATATTTAGGTACTTCATTTCTCTCTGCGGAAAACTTGAGGGGGTTTGGCACAGAAACAAATCATTAAAAATGTATTATCAGCTCAGTGGTATTTCCTTCTTGGTTTTTGTTACCATTTGTAACAAAAAGGATTTGATCAATAGCAAAGGTATCACTTATTGTGGATGATAGTTGGTAATTGGTTGTTTAACAATACCCAGTAGCTTAGACAAACTGATCTCCAGTCAGGACTGACTATTTAAGGCTGAAAAGTGTAAAGCAATTTCCTAAACATTTCCTAGGTTTGTATTTAGGTATTCATATGAAAAAGAAAAATTGATCTTATCAGCAACAGTTGATTGCCAAGCACCTTTAAAAATTGAAACAATTTACACATCTGCATAAAGGTTTAGAAAATTAACACAATGAAAACTTCCTATACACTAATATGTTCAGAGAAAGGTTTTTGCCATTTATTTGGGGGAAACTGCTGAATCTACCAAATCAGAACTTTATTATGAATAAATCACCCAGCTCCACTTTTTCTCCACTAACCTAATACTGATGCAATAGGCATACAATAAATAATTTTCACTGAGATACCTCAATAACATTTGTTGTAAATTTAGAGGATTTAGTTGCTTACTTTATCCTAAGACAGAGTTAGTCAAGGGAGTAGTATTTCCTTCATTGTTCAAATTTTGAGCCAGGAAGTTAAGGAATGGGTACGTTTGCAGAGATGTACCAGCATTACTAAACACTCTGCAGAACTGCTGCTTGGGGAGTAGTGGGCTGTAATCATAGACCAGGCAGATTTGGTAAGAGCACCTGGCATCCGAAAGGCTCCACACATTACTTCAACTTTCAGTTGTGCAAGGGATTTGGAGTGTTTGTACAGGGGGAGAGAATGAGCTTCTGGATGTCTACGGTAAGCACAATGTTGGTACATTTTGCTCTCATCTAGGTCTAAAAATTATCCCTGTCTTAGCTCTAAGGAGGAATGATACAAAAACCTGTGTTGGGGATGCAGGTAACAATCAAGCTGAATTCAAAATTTCGTCAGTGTTGTTGTGGGGCAGGAGAGAGACAAGTAATAACTTGGTGGCTACAGCATTTTATGCTCTTCTATGCCAGACTTCAGTACACGGCTAATTTACACTAATGATCTCTTTGCAAACACAGACTAAATCCAAAGAAGTCAAAGATGATGCAGACATCTTGGCGCTTCCAGATCTCTGCTAATGAAGCGGGATTACCAGGAATGTTTTCAGAGTGAAGTTGAAGCACTGGGACTGATTCTCGATTGCTGGCAGATTCTTGCAGTGCTGCTGCAACAACAGCACAAAGGGGATCTAAGGCCACTTTAAGGCAACTGTTGAGAACTTTCTGTTCATGGGCTCAGCAGCATTTACGTGCTAAGCTGAATCTCAGTATTAGACCCAAACCTGTATCTGCTGCCCATACCAGTGCCATAAAGCAGTCGGCTTTGTGCCATGCCAGCTACAATTTCAGAAATTCTTCCTGCTATTATCTTGCTGCTATTGTCCCTACTCTCGTGGTTAATTTAGCTATGTATCTGCTCTCTGTGGTGATCCTACTCACTCTGTGGTCATGATGCACTCTCAGCCTCTCTTACAGTCTACCACTCTAAAACACAGTTTCTTCATGTCCGAGGTCAAATAGCTCAGTGTTAATGATATACTCAAAATGAATTGGCTAGCATGTCACCACAATCTCATTGTTCCAAACCCCATCTCGTATGCTTTCCTACTGCTACTCATCACAATGAACCATGCCTACCAGCCCCAAAGAGCCTAATCCCCAAATCCGTGCAGAATTTTATGGCTAATATTTGGCATCTGCGTAATTTCCCTCCAAAGATAGAACTAGCATTTCTGGTTCTTCAGCATTTTTTTTTTGGTCTTTGGTTAAATATTATCAAGGTTCTGGCAGTCTGTGGGATAGTAGTTTTTGTCAGGTTTTGCCATATACACGTGGAACCAACACTGTGTTGTGCAAAACAGAATGCACAGCAGGTCCTCTTACGCATTTTTAATTTTCCTGCTCTGCCTGGGAGCACGCAGGGCCTGGGAATAGTTGTTTTTTTTTAATTGGCTCATAAAACCTGAAGCAAGTCCAAGTTGCCCTGAACTCTCTCAGCTTTGGCTGAAATCCATTATTTGCAAGATTGGGTTTTTTTCAAGATTAAGAAAGCTGGAAGAAAACCACGTATATTTATTTTGAAGAATATTATAAAATTAATACATTGTTCTGAATGTTCTTATGCTTTGCCTTGGTACATACCGTCAGGGCGTACAGGAGACCTAGCCCCACAAACCCAGAGTTAAGCCCTTCAGTGATGGAAGTGACAGCTGCAGTAAGAACTATACAAGCACCGAGGTAATCCTGTAGTGAGAGAGAGGGGGAGACAAGATTCTAGGCAACATTAAAATATACCAACAAATAAACATCTTTAGTTGCAAAGCAGATTCACTTTACAGAGTATGATTTCTGTAACGATACCTAGTCCTTAATTCTGGTTTGTTTTTCCTGGAAAAGGTCAGGAGTTTTGGTACCCAACATGATGCACTCTAAAGGAGCTTGCTGGGCACAAGTGAAACAGGACAGTATTTTGTGCAAATTAAGTTAGGACAGAGCATCTCAGTGTGGCCAAATCCAAAAGAGCAGTTATCATAAAATCTAATGAGCTCATAAAAAAAAAACCAATTGTAAGAATGGCAAAATGGTGACAACCCAAATTCCTACCACTAAAACAAATCCTGTGTACTCTATTTCAGGTCTTATTAAACATGGGCCTGCCTCCTGAAGAAAGAGAAGTATAAGTGACTTCACAAAGTCCATGAAGGATTTTGGTAGAATTTATGCAGATGACACACATGTTTTATCATCACAAGAGGGCAGATTGACATACACTGTCTACATCATGCAATGGGACACAGTGCATGGTGAAGGCATCCCCAAGCCTGCTATACACTCACAGCCTGCAGTGAAACAACACGTGGGTATGGATAGTGTGGACTCTGAAAGCAGTGCAGCTATGTAGTTGTGGTGCTACAAATGAGCTACCAATCCTTGCTCCTGCCACTGCACTTTGAATTTCATAGTGACTCTGTGGTTTATACCTGGAGGATCTCAGCTCTGTTGCATGGAGATGACTTGCTTTTCAGAAGTTGCTGTGTGGGCTGCATTAGAAAGATCTGACTTCTCACAAGCTTTGTAGGAGCTTGAACCCATCTTGATGTGTACTTCAGTTTTGAAGTAATTGCCATATGATCTCATGTAGTTGTCAAGGTGCCTAATTCATGAGACTGCCGATATTCCCACTCTCCTACTGCTCCCTGCATTATATTTACTTTGGATTGCTGGGTTAGCATTTTCCATCCATTTTCTTTTCCTTCTGCCTGATAATATCTTGCCTGGAATCTTTCCCTCTGAGATTTGAAATGAAGGCTGCCTAGTTGATCTTTCTGTAAAAAGTGTTGATGAGCAGATGACAGATTCAAACTTAAAATCTACAGGGAAGTAGAAGCACAATAGTCTTGACTCTTCATAGCAGCTGGGAGTTGCTATTAAACCTGTAAAGGTTTAAGTGATAGTAATACTCTTCCTTGGAGTGACCACATTATTTCTAATGCTATGATGAAGCGATATTCATTCTTTATGTAAGCTAGTCTAAGATAGTGAGACGTTAGCAGTCATTGCCACAGTTTATTCCAGTATTTGTTGCTGCTCTGTTACTTATCTGTCTTTAATTTGGAAGCAAGTTCAGCTTGATCTTGGATGCTGTAGGAAGCTGAAAGATTTGTGCATGAGTGAAAGTTGTGCCATCATAAGAAACGGAGCAAAAATTTGTTACTCTGCCAGCATACCAGGAAGTGAAGGTAAGGATATAGCCTTTGAAGATGAAGATTAATCATGCTGTTACTATTTATGTCTAGTAGAATCAGGCCATTGTTCTGTTTATTCACTGCTCTTTTAGTGTCAGATGAATAAGAAAATCACAGTGATTTTTCTTGCTTCTTCTTGCCTTGCAAATCAGGGAACTTCCACGTATGCTGTCCCTGGAGAGCCCCATAAAAGCCAAGAGCCTGTCTCACTGGCACTGGCTGCATTGTGTTCTACTGTCATTTGTTTTTCTGTTGAAGTCTAATTCTGCCATCTTTCATGATATCAAGCAATACTGTAAATCACAGAGTATAGGTTCACAGCTGCAGTAAGGGTACTGCAAATGGGGGTTCTAAATCACAGCTGTGCAATAAAACCTGTTGCTGGAGAGATACCTCAGGACCTGGAACCTCAATGGTGCCTAGAACAGCCCTGACAGAATGATGGCACAGTTCACAAAACTACTTAAAAGTCATGATCTGCTTTGAAAGTAGTTCCTGCTGTGGCAGATTTGCAGATGCTGCACAGTAGTAGAGAAAGCGTTATTTCAAGTTACGTAAATGTTTGTTCTTACACTCTCTTTAGACACTAGACATCACAACAGCAAAAGATGAGGGAGACTTGTATTTTCTTATTCCTGGCCAAGAAAGCTGAAAAAACCCCATGGGTTTAACATAAACAATCCTCATCTATTTTAAGAAACAGTGTGTATAATCTCATTGCAAGATTAATTCTCGTTATTATCTTCATTGCATCAGGCAAAGTCTCTGTTTGCTTCCAAGGTTTCAAAACCATGGCTGGGACTAAACTGAACGTACCGTCCTGACCTCCAGCCATCTGTTGGCAGCTGATAGAAATAAGTAGGCAATGTTGTTCGTGTCTGTCAGTTCCAGCATACGTTGTTTAAATCTGGCTTCATGCCTGCCAAGAGCAAAGTTGTTATATTACAACACATTACACACTCATACACAAAAGGTTGAAGCTGCAAGCTCTCTTTTCTCTCCCCTCCTCCCAGACCAAAAGGTTTTGCTCTTCTGCCTTTGCCAAACTTTGAGTTAAAAACTCTTCCATGAGGAACCATACCTGCTGCCGATGCTCTCCTTAACCAGGCAGAGCTACACATACAATGGGGAGCATACAATTGTTCAATGAGTGATTATATTGGACCAAATTTTGGACCAGACCTGTCTCCTCAAGGGGATTGCAATGCCAGGGTGCTAGGGATAGGTTTTACTTCCTAGAGCATATCCACTTTTATAGCTATGTGATGCAGCTGTTGCATCCTTCCAGTCATCTCACAGGTGAGCACTGCTGTGGCCCCTAACTTCCATCTTACAAGCCACTAGCAAGAGCAGAGGGATGACCTGTCAGCTTAAAATCTGATTTCAGAAGTTATCTGGCCAGCTGCAGGAGTCTTCAACAGGAATAACATCTCTAAAGTTTCAACTGATGTAGACTGTAGATTGATTGGTAGATCAATACCTTGCAGCTACTCAGCCAGTTACACACTGACTAAGCTACTTGGAGAGCTACATTGAGGGTGAGTGGAAGGATATCAGTGTCTAACTGTGTAGAGACACTCTGGGGAGGGAGGGGAAATCTTTGTTGATGTAAGTGCATTAAATTTGTAGTGCCTTGCAGTATTTTAGGTATGACCTGCAGTCAGATGGAAACCATTTCAATGTTTAACATTCTACTGTCTGTTAAATACCCTCACTTGAATAAACTAGCTCCGCTTCATTCAGCAGCTTATCACCTGTTTTATCCTGGCAAACTCCTCCATTTCAAAGTTAAAGGGCCCTGCCGTGAAGCACCTGTAATCTCTGTTCTGCCAGAAACATTTTTTTCCTTTTTTTTAGCTTTTGCCACTGATAATTTATTGCCTGCTGTACAGCCTGTAAACATAGCAAGCACCCTCCCCAAAACAATTGGTAACAGTAATGACGCGCGAAGGAACAAATATGCACTGAATATTCTGCTCGTCCATCTTCCTGGCAGCAAAACTCCTGCTTTCCTAATGGAAAATCTGACATACTCAATCTGTATCTTTTCATCCACATCCAGCTCATCTTCTGGCCAGTTTTAGACTTTTATCCTGTCAGATGACAAACAGCTAAGGTCACTGAAATTACGTTCTGATCCAACTGTGATACTTTGTGCTAAGTTATGCGAGGAGCTGCTCTATTTTATCCTGGAACATACTGAACTCAAACTGAATGACTAACAGGACTATCGTAAATACAAGTTTGCTGACAAAAAAAAAACCGCTAAAGCCTTCAGGTTTGGTTGGCAGTAGAGCACAACAGGAAAATAAAATGGCATAGATTAGCTCCAGAGATCCTGGAAATCTCACCTTATCCTTTTCTAGGGCTTCCTTTTGCTCTCTGCCATCCAAGCCCACCATACGATTTTGTAAGGTAAAGAGAAGCTGAATGACTCCCAAGAAGTACTAAGGCCCTTCATCTTTCTCAGGAGACAACATGATGAACGGCCACTGTGAACCTCTCAACAGTCAGCATTCACTGGCGTCAGGCCTTACTGTTTCAATACATTCTTCTGGTCGATAAAGCTTGTTTAAACATTTCACACTGACCACTGTCTTATATCTCTTCAAAACAGCAACATTTTTGCTTGCCATACCACAGTCCTTACCACAGCACTCTGATATCCTAGGTCCTAAAGCTAGCTTGAAGTGACGAAGCAGTCTTAGCTGATCAAATAGATGTGTAAATGGCATTGCAGTGATATCTGCACTGTTTGAAATTTTACAGTGTACAGAATGAGTGCGTGTTACAGTTATTGGGCAGCCACATCAAGCTGGCAATCTGACAGACTCATGCCAGCTATATATAATGAATACACAAGGAGAATTTGGACTATATTTCATGTAGTAAGTAGAGAAAAAATATATGCATGGAAAGTCGGAAAAACTGGTTTAAAATATGAAGGACAAGTTCTATTCTGCCATACATTTCTTGGAAAATCTCCCTAGCTGCGTACTGACTTTTAGCTGGAAAGCACTATAGTGTTTCCCTGTCTGAGAAGTAGGTTAAATACAGAAATTATTCCATGGAACTTGGATAGCGCAGCTTGTAGGATATATCAGGGGGCTGTGAAGGACTGAGTATGGCCTGGCAAAGGAGAGTTCTCTGCTGTCCTGGTAAGGCATGGTTAAACTAGACACCTTAAAAGTTTAAATACTGTACCCTAAGAAAGCAATCATCTTTAAAACAGTGAAAAACCTATACAGATAAATTACCGTGTTACTGAAAATGTGCACAAGTATTTAGAGGTGTGGCAAAGCAACAGGAAAAAAAAATCTCTTCCCTTTTTTGAGATGGACTAATTAAAGTCCACCAAACCCAACAATTTGCCCTCAGACATACTCAAGAAAACTGTATGGGCCAAACCCAAGCCTTCCTCTGATCATGTGTTTTACAGACCTGAATGCTCTAATGGTTGTAAGCCCTTCGGCTGTCTCAGAGAAGTGACAGAGTAAAGGTAGCTGGGTGCTGTCGTCAAGCTCCTGGAGGTCCCTGGGAGTATGAAAAGCAACAGGTAGACATTACAACGTAAAAATCTCCATCTACAGAAGTTTTACTGCATAACAGACAACAACACTTCCACAAACTATATTTTGATCACAGCTAAGCTTCTGTTTGCCCCACAGCAACAGTGACGTTATCACATTTCCCCTAGATAAACACCTGCTGTCCATTTTAGCCTGATCCTTATTGCCTTTTATTCTCAAACACTCTGATTTATTAATATAAACAATGTAATTAACTTAAATTCTGAAAAGTTGATTTTAAAATTTATAGGATGTTATTGCAGCTCTTACATCAGGTATAAAAAAACCTGTGTATCTCTGTATTTTCAAGTTTATCTATTTTACTGCAACTTTAACAGCTGGCTTAACAATGAAGGTGACTTTCCACATATACCTTGCCTCATTTTGAGTACCACAATATTTGCTGAATGCAAAACACAACAGATTAGCAGACCTTCTATTTGTAGTGTTAACATTATCACAGTGGTTGAAATAGAAACAGCACTGACAGAGAAACAATATGAATGAGAAATTTCCTCAATTATTCAGCAATGGTATTTTCAAGACCTGCATGGAAAAATGATATTCAAGTTTAAAATGCTCCAGTCTCCTGAAACAGGAACATTTTCCAAACCACAGAGACAAATATATCTTTCTTTAACACTCTGCCATTGTCATAGCAGCCAGTTGTGTAAACAGAAGACAGGCCACATCATTAGATATTTAAACTCTTTATATTAAAATCCTACTGTATTTTCATACTGTATTAGATAATCCGGGAGAAAGAGCTGCTCCACAATGCTGAGTCTTATAGTATACAGAACTGAATTTGATGCTTATGTTTTGATGATAAATATATTCGCTTTCAAATTTATGACGGAAAGTACACAGAAGCTTGAGAGATGTAATGGAAAATACAACAAAGTCAAACTGCTGCAAGAAATACTGTAAATATTTGCATTTCTAAAAATTAGTGAAGCTGATATGCCTATGCAAGCAAGTAAGTTATAAATACTGCCTCAAGCTATTCCTTCATCCCATGTTTACCAAGACAATTTTTTTTCTAGAAATAATTGGATTTGTTAATCTCTGTTGTGGACTGAAAGAACACAAATCAATCCAATCCTAGATGCAGCGTAAGTGATTTAAGAGAGCTTTATTTAAACAGGTTTGAAAAAAAGAAGAAAAGCACTTGCTACTACATATTTTCCCAGAAAACTGTAAGGCAATAAAATGAATGAGACAGATAGTTGTGGACTTGCAGAAGATCAGCGATTGTAAAAACAATGAGTGCACATGTGTGTGTATGAGTGCTGACCAATGGGGTGATCAACTTCTTGCTAGCTTGTATGGTATGGCTGTTGGTACAGCATGAGAGAATACAAGCTTTGGAGAGAGACAGAGACTTCACCCGCACATATAAAATCACATAGATAAACTACAGTATTTCCCTGTGGCCTAACATATCAGATTTGGCCTACTTCTGTATTTTAAGTAAGAAATTTAAATAGTGTGCACTGCTATGTATAGCAGGACAGGGTAACATTCAGAAGAACGTAATGCATTTAAGAATTAAATTCAAGTGTCCTAATTCCTTAGGCACCTTGAGATCAGGTGTACTGTCATGTACAGCACTAGTTTGGATACCTGCTGGGGAAAAAACAAGGCTTCTGAAAAATCTCAGAGAATTTAAGCAAATTATTTCATAATTAAATGTCTTTGGGTTTTGAATTTTGATTATAGGTTTCTTATGAAAAAAAAATCTTGAAAATTCTGAGGAAAGCTGATGAAAAGTAGGCTTAAGTGAAGCTATATTATTGATATGTGCCCCTTCTGTTCCAATGATTTAAGAGAAATGACTGATACAATTCTTTCTCAGGCTACATAAATAAGAGTATTGTCCATGAAGCCAACTGTAGTGGAACACTCACCATGCCTGTTAACTGGATACTACCAAACAGCAGTTAATGCTTTACCACATATATACACATATATCTGCAAAGATAAGGCCAGAAGTAACAGTTGCTAATGATGGTAGGTTATTTTAGCCTCTCTGTACCCTGATGGGTACTCAACAGAAAGTCAAGTAAATCTAGCCAGAAATCTGGTTTATATAAAAAAAAAAGCATGAGTGACTGAATGCAAGAAAAAAACAAATAGCTTCCTTAAGATAGCTTACTAAATTTTATAATGGATTTAGTAAATTTAGGAAATTATATAGTGGATTTAGTACTAGAAGCATGATTCTAAGAAATCACGTTGCTCTCTTTTCTGGAAAAAAAAATGTACTCTTTATAGCTAGCAAACCATTCTGAATACGAAACGCTTCTGTACAGTGGAAATGACTTTCTGTGGAGTATTTGCCCCAATATGAAGAAAAAACTGTGACTAATATTAATCCAGAAAGTTTTTTTTCTATTCTCTACTAAAAATCAAAAGATCAAAGAGGAGCTTTGACCAGATGAGGACTGGTTCAGTTGACTAACAAACTTCATGGTCATCTCCCTCTATAGCTAACAGTATACAAAAGTGATGTTACTGGTATTACTTCCTCAAACACCACATTTGTAGTCAGGTCAGCTGGAAACATCCCCCAATGTATGTCTCTAACTAATACCTCAGGATCAAAAGCAGGATGCCATGCCCATATTCCCCATATACTAGCTCCTATAAACTCACATTCCATCACATTTCTTATGTACAATCTTTTAGAAGACATTTTCGGGACCATTTTTAACACATACTTGGAAGCAACTCTGAAATATTTCTGGATGAAATAAAATGCTATCCCGAGAGGCACGAGGGCAACAAGGAACCATGGAGTGGCATAGGAAATCATTCCAATGGCTGACAGACAGAGTAAGGTGGACCGGGTAAGAGACTCCAGGGTAGGAGGGATGTGCTAGAGTGAAAGAAAAAACAAACATAAGGCAAAAGGCAATGGTACTACCATGATATTCCTTTTCCTATAGAGAACCAGAGGGAAAGTGTGGCATGTACCACTGTGGACTTACTGATATTCTCCTTAAGTCAGGAGTTTCTGTGAGTCTACTACTCAAATGTCTAGAGGTTAAAAAGTTAGTCAATAGTTTCCTAAAGGTCAGTGTTTCAAAGATCATGGGGAAACAAAAGCTGTTTCCACCTCATTTATATAACAGATGGTAAAAAGAAAATTATTTTTAATAATCCAAGTATTTAAAGAAACATGAAGCTATTTCTCAGAGCCTCTTAATTTTCCTTCCACATTCCCATCACACTTACATTCAGGATTACTACTCGTCCAAACATTATAACTCACAGCTCTAGGGAAATCATCCATTCCTCTGCCTGAATACTCTAAATTGACATGTTCTACCATTAGGGTGGAACAGTTGTTTGTCACGTGTACTCTTATATAAGTTTAAATTATTAAATTATCTATCCTGTTCCTGTTTTGAGCCCAAAATCTGCTTTTTTACAACTATAGTCTTCCAAGAGAAGCATCCAGTCTGCCTATGAAGATATTAAGAGCCACCATCTCCCACCATGTTTATTTTAAAGATTATCTGCCTTTATTGCTACAAACATGAATGTACTTTCTGTTTTGAATTTGTCTGTTATCATTCTCAGAGCTGGGTTTTGCTACGTCTTTCTCTACTGAATACTTTAATACATCATCTTATTCAGTAGCTAAGTGAAAATTTACAAATCCAGAATGTAATAAAACAGAATATATTGATATGTCTACCTGATCAATGATATTTGTATCAGCAGAGAAGCGATTTAGAATTAGTCCCAATGGAGTCGTATCAAAAAATCTGTTGAACAAATTATAAATAAAACGTTACCCAAAAAAGAATTCCAGTTTTGGATAAGAAGTCTGACCAGACAGAACACAAAGCAGTCATTTTTTAAAACCAATCAGGAAGTAAGAATAACATAAAGTCTGCATTCTGACTATCCAAGTTCTTCTCTTGGTATCACCCCCCAACTTTTAATTCTCCATTTCCAATAACCTGTCCCTTGCTCTTTCAGCCACACCCCCTCAGATTTTAAGATCCCTTCCTTACAGCTTGTCCCTGGCCAATGCTCAAACTCCTGCATAGTTCTGGGCACTAGTACTCAATTATTTCATAAAAGAACTAGAATATTCTTATTCGTTATGCAGGCATCCTTTTGGCCATCATGCTGCCTGTGAGAGACTGTTGTTCTGTGCACAGAACCTGTTCCTGGTCATCAGAAGAAACTTGATGTCCACATTGTTTGATGATATGCCTGTTGCTCAGGGCTGGATTTGGGTGCCCTGGAGCTAGAACTGCTCTTAAAGCTTTTCTTGACATCTCAGCCTTGAAGGAAGTGCCAGCTATCTGACGTATTTCAGCCAGATTAAAAAGGGGGCAGAATATCTCATGTCCTGACATGGAACTTTCACCCCTGATCACTTCATTAGTTATTTTCACTTTTTGAGGCTGTGAAGAAAACAGGACATCTACAAGAGCTTTTCACAGATGTATGCTCCTAGTTAAAAAATAATAAAAAGAAAACAGGATAAGTTTTGGACATGTAGGTTTTCAAGAAGAATATTATTATTGCTGTACCTGATTGGTCCAAGAATGATCTTGTTGAGGAGATTATGGTGTAGATTCTTGGCTGCTGTGAGGCCCATCCACTCCACAGTCAAAGATGTGATGAGGCAAAGGACTATTCCTGCTCCAGAGAGGATGCTGAAGACAGCTACATGAGAAGTCTAATAAAACAACAAATAGATCAGTCCTAGCAATACTCGCATTCCTCTTTTCCACTAGGAAGTTCCCAATGTACAATGCACTAATGAGCTATTAGCTCTTATACTACATAATTATATTAATATAATCTTTGGGAAATAAGAGAACTGTGACAGAACTTCAGTTCATTAAGTTCACTTAGTTAGAAGGTCTGACATTTCTAAGACATCTCAGCCTACTGATGAGTACCCTTCAAGACCCTGAAGTGATAGCTAAGAACTGTGAAGACAGACTAACTGGATAAATACAGAAGTATGCAAACTGTTAGCCAAGAAAAATGAAGAATATTTAAGGCAATAATTAAGGCATTTGGGAGATGCTGGGAAGTTCCACTTCATCAAGTACTTGGATCACTAAAATTCCCAGAGCAAATCCTAAACTAATCTGCCAGGTCTATAACACATTTAAGCCTTCTGAAAGTTTACTAAGTGGATTCCAGTGAGATATTTGAATTTGAGTCAAATTTACAGCTATAGGCAAGTTGTATTTAAGTAGTACATGGGAAGACCTTTTTTTTCTGGCAAGACATTACTAGACAGACATTAATCAGGAAAATAGGATCGTTGACTTAGGTGTTAAAAAACTCAGATGGAAAATTTAGTGTGAGATTCCCACTTTTGAAATGTCAATTTTTTCTAACCTCAAATATATTTCTGTTTAAGTTTTGCCTGTTTGAAGACTAATAAAATTAGAATTGTCTTATGTTCTATCATAAACAATTAATCCATCCTATGTAATAATGAATGTCACTATATCTATTTCTTTTTTTTATTTTTTTTCCTGTCAAGCTCAGAGATATGACCCACCTTATTTGTGCTCTTATCATCAGCAGCATTCCTGAATTCCTTTGCATTGTCCATGGATGTCCACATAGCAAGCCAGTAATCTATGGCCACTATAACGGAGTGTTTCAACAGCTTTGAGAAAATCATCAGAAATAGCAAGAAAAAACCTCCAGAGGTTAGGTATCTCCAGCAGGTTTTCCAAGGCATCTTCGTTCTGAGTCTCAAGACAGTTGACATGTTATCATCTTCATCTTCTTCCTCTTCTTCCTCTGTGATTCAGATATATGATCAAATTAACTTGGATTCAGTACTAAAAATTATACCTAGTTTTGCTGGATTTGGTCGATGTTCTATTTTGAATTTTAACGGCAAAATCAAATTTGACATTTAAAACCAGCAAACACTTCAGCCATATTTTCATAAGACTTGCCCTGTGCTCTTTAAGCAACTATATAGACATTGACTAGTTACAGTTTTGGTAATAACTATTTTTGTACATCAGGTCTTCAGTACTGACAATTTATAGTAAAGACTAGGCCTCTCCCAATCTGTTCAGTTGCTTTTATTATATAGTCAACAGATTGCTTTGGGTCACATGGAAATTCTGAAAAGCTCTCCAAAGTGTTCCATCTCTCTGACATCTGTTGCATGAAAGAACTCCATTTTTACTTTATTTCTGAGTACCTACGTTTTGTCTACGTAGAAGAGCAGAGCTGTGGGATTAACATTTCTTCACTGCTACCTTTGACTACATTATAATAGCTCACATTATACTGAAATGCAATTGGTACAAAATGTCTTCAATGGGAAATATATATTTCATAGATGTATAAATACTACATTTAAAAATAATTTTTTTCCAGGTAATATAAATATACATCACAGCCTTGCAGGCTGTACTTGGGGAACAGAATTGTTGACCTACTCTTGACAGCCCTGAACTGACAGCATTTCCACTCAATTCTGATTGAAAATATATTAGTAAGTGATTTCTTGAAAGTTGAAATTCTACACATTTTGAGACACAGAGACTTTGCATTAGTTCCCTAGTTCACATAAGTGTGGATGATCTGGAATGCAATGTCAGGTTATATTTCTGCCCCACAGTTACTGATATGTGTTCTATGATCTTAGTGATGCTTTTTGCAGGCATTCTGTGAACTATTTGGATGTGCCTTTTTTTCCTGTGTTTTCTATCTCACCCCACAAAGATACAAGTTATTCGTTAGGATTTATTGCACAGACTGAAGGGAGCAGCTTGGGAATGACCTCAATTTAAACTCCAAGAATTTAACTGATAAAGTGTACTGATGACTGGACAGAGGAAGAGATGTTCTCTTTAGTTCTGTCAAAGAAATATGAAGCCAACATAATATTTCCATCTCAGTGGCTTTGGGGTCCAGCTCTGTCTTTTGTGCAGTGATTGGCAATCTCTTCAAAATGGAGCAATTCAGCACCTACAGACTATGACTTAAAATGACAATCCATCATGAGCATTGCCAGATGAAACAGGCAGCAGTAAAGAGCCTGCTAATAGCCAGTGTGCATTCTGTGAACCCTCCAGCCAACATCATCATGATCTCCTGTTGAGTTAAGGTGAAGCCTAAAGTTCACTTCTTCTATTCCCTGGCACAAAGTTACTGCTTGCCAGGATTGGCTGGCATCCCAGCGATGTTTGTGGTAGGTCTTGTTGCCAGCTGCCGGTATCCAACCTTGTGTCTCTCTCCATCCTGCTTTAAAAATTATGTGAATCTGAATCTGCAGCTGCTAAAACCAGTTAGACTTTGGGGGAACAAGAAGCTAGGCTTGAGAACAAAGCATAAAATTTCTCCCATAAGGAGTCTCAGCTAGCAAAACCCCAATTAACTCCGTATCCAAAAAAGAATTAAAAAATCCACAAGTTTGATCACATGGGGATATATCAAGAGCCCAGAATAGATTTCTCATGAGGAACAAGGCTATAGATGGGCTTCCTTAAACAAGTCATATTCTAAAGAGGTCGAAGTATTGGATTTCCGCTGTTATACCAAATGTCATCAATATCTTTGTACTTTGTCACTATGAGCTGCCAGCTGTTCAAGTGGAAAGGCAATGATACATGGGGTAATAGAATAAATAAAGTGAAACAATAAGACATACCTTCATCTTCATCTTCCAGTTGTGATTTGGATTCTCTAGGATACATGGCCCTTCTAAGAGTTTTTCTTTCTAGAGTAGTCTGGTCAGCTTCCATATCCTGTAATAAGAAAACTTATTTATTAATTTGAGACCTTAAATATCTGCCACTGTGGTAGCACTGACAGTAACCTCAAAGTGACTGGGGGATTTATCTCAGAGAATGTAAAAGCACAGTATTTTAGGATATTTATTGTTCACAAAATCCTGCCTTGTTTACTTTCTTCCCCCTATCTTTCGATTATTTCATTCACTCTCTTCTGAAATCATAAAACCTTCAAAAACAGTCTTTACAAAATCCTAAATGCTCATGGCAATAACAGAATGAAAGGTTAAGAGATAATTAAGTAAGTTCTTTAGTCCAATTCTGACCCCAGGAAAGGATCAGTTATGTACCACATTTCAAAAAGATGTTTGCCTTATACGTCTTATCCACCCATAATGGACATACCACACATTTCCTAGATAATCTGTTACAGTCTTTAAAGTTCCTTACAGTTCATTTTGGTTTTTTCCCCTAATGTCTAGGTTAAAACTTGCTTTCTGACATGGTTTAGGTTTTTTTTGAAATTAACTGAAAAAAATTTCTTTTTCAGAAAGGTCATGCTTGCCCAAATGGTCCTATTTACCTTTTCCAATTCTTGATCCTGGCGATTCATCAGAGTTTTCCAGTGTTCATATAGCTCAATATCGTTGGTTTGGATATCCTTTAGTGTCCCTTCTCTAAGCACCATTCCATCCTTCATTGCTATGATCTAAGGAGGAAGCATCCAATAAATCTATTCAGCAACATAGATATCATCATCACTGACCTGGATCCTACAGGACATGTCTGAGTACTATTGAGATTACGAATATGCAAATTTCTGTGTTAATATTATTCAGCGGTTTATTAATAACTTCTTAAATTTGACGACACAGCTCATAAACTGAAACTTCTATAAGCCATGTTTACCTGTACTTTTAAAAAGCGTTGACTGGACACAATAAGCAATAGTCATATTTGCAATTATGTTATAATTCTACAATGGCTTTCAAATAACACTGCACAAATAATGCAAAAATGAAATTGTTTCTTCTAGTATAAAATTTGTAGTATGTAATGTGGCAATTAGCCACGTGACATATGGAACTAGGAAGGAGGGATTCTATTACAGAGAAAAGTGGTGATCTCATCAAGTGCTATGGTGCTAACTTCAAGTTTATGTTCATCATTAGCAAATCTGCATCATGCTAACTCTTCTCTTACCCAGTCAGCATGTGGTAGATATTGTAACTTATGTGTCACGAGAACAAGAGTCCTCTTATCTTCTTGCAGAAACTTCAAAATCCCTTCCTGCATTAAATGATCGCTTAAGTGAATGTCCAGTGCAGAGAATGGGTCATCCTGCAATCCAATAAAATTAAAAAATATTATAACAGAATACAAAAATTAGTTCTATTTCAAGATTTGTTTAAAAAAAAAAATGGAAGCATCTGCCATTACAAAAGTTTCATCTGTCCCTAATGACTAAGACCTAGTCAGAGGGCTACACTGCGAAACAGTGAGCTAGAATGCATTGCTTTTCAGTTCATAGCAATGGACTTGGATAATTTTTTTGTGTTTGAGTGTGTGCAGTCCTGGTGCCACACTGACAGTGTGAAGTAATCTTGATCAGGAACGCCTGACTGAAATTAATGGGAAAGTGGTACAGAAAACATAAACTAGAGTTAGGAACTGATTAAATTTCCTCCAGATTAAACTGCTGTTGTGCTTGGTCTTCATATTGAGTGAGCGTAGCTAGCAACAAGACAACATTCAGGTGAGGATATTAACATGCAAACACTTTTTCTTTAAGAACCAAAGCCCCTGGTTAATTTTGAAGAGCCACTTCATGAGCAGTAGCCTCCTGCAATTCCTGATGTACTTTGAAATTAATAACAGAGAAGGGAAAGTTTGTCCAAATCCACAGCACTCTGTGGGTGAGTGCTGAAACCTCATTCATTGCTCACAATTAGTGGCATTATAGTGCTTTTCCTTATCAGATGTCCCGGTGATTTCAGTGGGGCTGTGTTGATATTAGGTCACCATTGAGAGGAAGCAGAAGTTAAGCAACCTGTTCTACTCCTCAGGTATTAGTCTCTGTAGGACGTCCCACCTTCATCTGTCTCCCAGTATGTTTTGATGCTGCCTCTGGTGCAGGTTTCTTCTCTCCATAATTTGTATTTGGAGCTGAATAAGGTTTCTATGATTTTCTAAATCTAATATTATTTTTTTCTAAAACTAAATATAAAGAATGGCAGTAATATTACTAGTTTTCCATGCTCCATGTGAAAAAGAAAAATCTTACCAAGAAGACAATGCTGGTGTTCTGATAGAGTGCTCGAGCTACACAGATTCTCTGTCGTTGGCCGCCACTTAAATTAATCCCCTAATGAGTATAATGAATCAGATATGCATCTTTGAATAAACATTATGGTAGGACTTTGGAAATGTGAAACTTTTTACAGTTATACAGATTTTCAATAAAAATAAAAAGCTTTGTTAAAATGCTAATCCTGTTGATAAACAATTATAATCCTCATGTAATATCAGAAGAAAACTTATTATTCAGCAGTATGGGTAAGTGTAAATTACAAAGAGCTTCTCTAAGCATTGCAAGCTTCTTAGATGGAAAAAGAAAATCAATGCTTGCAACAAATTCTGCAAGCAAAATATAGATCACTGAACAAAAACTCCTGTTTGAGAAAAAGTTGAAGGAAAAAAGTTTTCCATTTATATATTTTTTTAAGTAACCTGAGGTGAATTACAATCGTTTACCAGGCTGGCAGCCCAATGCAGACTAGAGCTGTCTGAGTGACATCAGAGAGCACCTTCTTAACACGCAGACTAAGCAGACATAAAAGCATTCCTACTATTTACCCTTTCTCCAATTTCTGTCTGATCACCAAATGGTAGTAAGTCAATGTCAGGCTGCAGAGAACACGCATCTGTAACAGCTTTGTACCTGTAAAAACAGTGTGGTCATAGCTATAATTTAACCAGCCACTTACTTTGCTAACACAAAAACCTTCAGCTCAAATTCACTGCTAAGTTATTATGGCTCTGTGATGGTTGGATAACTGCAAAAATAAGTAGGACAAAATGATTATTCACCAAATAATCATGGAGCACTATAAACTACGCAATGTAAAAAATTTATCCGAGACCTTTATTGGCAAGCCTACTTTTTAAAGATTCAATTACATAAATTTTTGAGTGCATTCCTCCCTATCACAGAGCTGTTTTGCTGGACCCTGGAGTATATGAAGCCATTTTCCAATGATTTATTATTCTCCCACTGTCAGGTGCCTTTACATTTACTTCAATGGGACAGTACAGGACAAAGGATCTTTACAATGCTTCTAACCTTGCCAGAATCAGAAAGCCACTTGCAAAAACTTGAAACATGTTGTGAGATTTCTAGGTTGGCAGGGTATCGCAGATCATTTGCTTATAAGCAGCTGGGGTCAGACTGCTTGTGTGGTGTAAATCAGCCTTGCCCCTTTGATATGAGTGAAGTTAGGCTGATGGATGCAATAGCAGAAGAATCTGGTCCCTGCAGTTTTAGATGTTTATCTGTGTTTTGATATATTTGGTCTCTTCTAAGTTTTATTAAGTGGGAATGGAGGCATACATTTTAACAAAGAACACACTGAGAGGAATGGGATGCATTTTTAATAACTTAAAAGAAAGAGAGTGTTGCCTTTGGAAATATCAGCAATTTATTTTCCTTAAGTCACTTTTTCCACTCCATTTGTTAGCTGACCTTTTAAAAGGACACAAGAAGAAAAATGCTGGATAGGCACAACAGAAGATGTGTGCCTCACTTTCATACTCCTTTCTCCTGTATTTCTAAAGAAAGAATTAAGGTTATTTCCTTGAGGCACTCCATCTTCATGTGGGCAGTGTTTTTGTAAAGTGCCTGCTCCAGTAATTGATCACAGCAGGATTAGCACATAAACTCAGTGGAAACATGCCTAGAATCCCTATTCCCAGAGTCCTCTGACAACCCCAGGCTCCATTAAACAAAACAAAAATATGTGAGTAGTCTCCAAAGATGAGATTCATCTCACCTAACTTTAGCTGCTTGAAAAATACACATTGAACTTCCGCTGTATCCCATGGAAAGCCATTGTTGCTGTGAGATTTCTCACGAATTTCTTAGACAAATTTCTCACAAACTTCTTTCTGATTAGAGGAGGAGCCTTAAAGGGAGCCTTAAAGACTAACATAAAAGAGAAACCTTCCTTTGAAATGACTAAAGTCAGGTTAGCTAATTGCACCCCAGAGTTAACGTGCACTGATATTTTTCAGAATAAACAATCTTCCTCCAGAGGAGCAAGCCAAGATCCTCTCTAAAAAAATCTGCCAGATTTTTTCACAAGGAAGTCAATATTTACCTTTGTTTATTAAATGGACTCCCAAAGATAATGTTCTCCTCGACGGTTGCATTCAGCAGCCATGGCTTCTGAGCTGCATAAGCCACTGAATATCTGTTTCTACTAGAGACAGATAAAAAGCATTAGTAAAAAGCAAAGCACCCACATTATGAAATGTCTGAAAATCTGTTTTTAAAAACTGAGAAGCATTTATGAATGTGCATTCATAAAAATACAGGGAAACACATAGGCAAAGCAACTGTCACAAAAGCGAAGGGAAGAATTTTTAATTAGATGCTTTTGTTAAAAGAGCACCCACTCTCGCCTCTGATAGCAAAATCTACACTCTGTGTTGTATTGTATTCTCCTATAAACAGCTGGTACCTACCTCAATTTAGTAACTGCAATTTCAATCCAAAGGCAAATATAAATATTCAAAATTATTAAATTATCACAAGAACAGTTATATGGTATTTTTTCTTTAATATCAAAACAAGTAGTGAAAAGGCACTGTTCAAATGGCATCAGGACACTTGACTTGCTGCTTTCTGAAGTTTTAGATTATTTTATGTGGTATGCACAAGAAATTCTTTATTCTCAGTGAATATTTTTCTCCTTTAAGTCTATTAGATCCACAATGAACTGACTTAACACCAAAAAAGAGGGTAGTTTAATACAGGTTGGGAAGGAATCACTACAGTCTCCCATGTACTTATTAGACATACTTAAAATGTACCTAAATATCTATTGAAATGTAAATAATGGCGGTGTGAATGCTATTTACTTTTGTCTGGTTTGCCTGCGTATGGCAAAAAAAGATCATGTAATTTCAGACATTTTTATAAGATGCCCAAGGTGTGTGAGGACGAAGGTGTGAACTGGTATTGGCTTTTGGGTTTGAACACTTATCTTCCTTCTAAGTCTCTGATGATATTGCTTGAAACCATACATGTAATATAGCTGTGCATGTAAGCATTGAGGATTTGCTGTTGAGGAAGAGAGGATGCTAGGATATGAGAAACAGCCGGTCAGAAGCAGTCAGCAGTATCCCCCAAAAAATTAGCAGTTTTAGCAGTTCAATATGCACTAGTATGAAATATGTCTTCAGGGTTATCAGGTAGCAAACCACGGTATGGCTCCCAACCACAGCTATTTGTGCCACTACTTCTCTATCATTTATGACTTCTTTTCAGTTTAATTTGTCCTGTTTTCAAACCTGAAGGCCCTTTCACTGGAGCCAGGAGTGGAGTCAGTCCTGGACTGCAGCTGGATCATAAGTGGCTTTCATTATACGCTCTGTGCCCTGCTCCATCACAAAGCTATTAAGCTGGGTTACAAACAACATGAAATCCAGTGCTGACCAGAAAACATGCAAATACATTGGAGGGTACATGTAATGGTGTCTCATACCTAAAGGCCCTGTCTTGCAAGATATGGAGCACAGTTAACTCCCAGATATATCAATGGCATCTGGGAGCACTAAACATCTTTCAGACAGGACTGAGCTAGTGATACAATGGCTGGAGAAGGTTGGGATCCACTGGATTTAACAAAGTCTGTCAGTTAATCCTATGGAAAATTATTATCAACATGATAAGAAAACACAAAGATGACTGAAGGGTACAGAGATAAAGGTTTGAGGAAATTCTGAAGTAATGAATGAGTGTATTAGGATACAGTAAAATCAGAAAATACCTTCTGGATGCTTCAAAAGAAGGTTCAGTTTCATTTACGCTGTAAGTTATGGTAAATGACATTTAGTAAGCAGAAAATACAAAGAATGACATTTTGTGCAGGTTTTACAGGAAAACTGGAGTTAAGCACATATTTTAAGAACTCAACATCACATTGTGGTGTTTTTATTCTTAAAGGGCAAATAAACAAGGTCTAATTAGAAGTATATAATTTCTAAATACAATAGTTTCATATCTATAGTACATAGTGACCAAATAGGCAAGCTATGTTAGAAAATTTATTTAAAATGAAAAGTGTATTGTAAACCTTTTAAAAGTGAAATTATTAATATTGCCTGGGCATATAAAAGATTGACAAGCCATAAGTTATCTTCTCTGCATGTTACACCAACAACCTGCAAAAGCTGGTAACTAACATCAAATTTCCCCTGGAGAAAAGATAAGTTTTGCAGGTACACTTTTGAATTAGAGCAGATTTTGGAACTATTTATAGCAGCAAGGCTGCATCAAGCCATGCCTGGCACTACAGCGCATACCCTTCCTTGTCTACCTCCATGTCTTAAAGATTGTATTCAGGAAATAAATTTTGAAGAGCATGCACTGGCAGTAATTAGAGTAATCATTATTTTGCATCTCCACTTGTTTGTTAATTGACTTATTAACACTGTCGAGGGCATGGAATGGCAGCCAGAGCAGTTCTGGACCAGTGCTGGTACACCAGTCTGGGCATGGTGACACATCACTGCAAAATGCAAAACCTGGAAGAGTAAATTTATGCCTAGAGTAAGCTTATAATTAGAAAATGGATATTAATATGTTATTTGTCTGACTTAAAAAATGCCCAAACAAACAAATCCTCCACTCCCAAGCCTACAAATCCTCCAGATAAAATATTTTACTGCTGAGACAGAAATGTCTGCTTGCCTGCTGGCATAACAGTAGCTGCAGCTGCACTCATAAGCTAAGGATCCAAGTCTGGCAAAGAGCATAAAAGCACAAACAGCAGAGCCCTCATAACGCCAGACTCGCTTATTAAGCATCTCTTCAAAATACTAGAACTGAGACATCTTGCTTTCTGTGCTGCACATCAGCTGTCTAAGATCTTTGATAATTCATGTCTCCTTAAGTGCACAATCATGTGTTTCCTTTGTTCACCAAACACCAGAGAAGATATTACATTAGAGGTGATTTAACACTGTTGGTTATCTTGTAAGGGTCAGAGAGCCACAAATCATGGCTCAAAACAGACACTGCTTCACCAGAGTTGGTCCTTTAATCACCAGAAGCTTCTCTATAACAGAAAAAAATTACAAGAAAGCAAAAGATGAAGTCTAATGAGAGATTAAAAAGAGATCAGAAGTTAGGTTAAGCCAAAAGATTAAAAAGAGATCAGAAGTTAGGTTAAGCCAAACAAAAAAGAAAACCTGAACTCCTCCCAGACTTTTACCAGCAAAGCATTGCAATAGTAGAGAAAGGGATAATGCTTTCATGTGCATGCTTGGGAGCGCCTTCTGAAGTACAAAAAAACTTGCCACAAGCTTGCAGGACCCCTTGCAGAGCCATAGTAGAGTTAATATGTTTGTCATTATAATCAACTAGATTATCTGAATAAGCAAGGATTAATTTTACAATTTCTGTTTCTTAAAGTCGTCTTTATTTAGAAATTACATTCCATTATTAGCTTGACAAATATACTTTAATTCTCCCATATGATGAGTGAGATTTCTGAGAACCCATGTTCATTAATTGTCTCATGAATAAACACATGTGTGACCTTTGTTGATCTGGGGCCTTCACAAATATGGAGGTTTAGTATTTGATCTTTATTATCCTACTGAGTCTGAAAGAGTGATGTGATTGCAGGGCATGGGAGTGGGCTGAAACTGAAGCTCCTGAGGTTTCAATTATAAAAAGAGTATTTTATTAGCCCATTGGGATTAGTAATCTTTGTTCTAATTTCTTTATTGAAATGTGACTATTTATACTGATTTTTATTCTGTACCATAAAATACAGATGTTCCTCCAAATGCAGCATGGTAGGTTCAAGTCTGAATTGGTAGAAAAGACCAAATTGATTAGATTAATTAGTTATTTTTATAAGATCTTAAGTATACAAGCTGAACTAATACAGAAATGAATTTAAATCAAGGTTTAAAGGAAAATTTACAAGGAGACTTTGTTGAAGTTTGGACAACTTTTATGCTAACTTTTTTGATGTTTTAAAATAGACTAATGTATTTCTAACCAAGCCCAGGTTCCCTCAGTCTGCAGAATGAAAAGGATACAAAATCTCTAGAACACCACTGTAACTTCAGAATAATTATTTTCTCTGCTAGCATAAGCTACAAATTTGAGCAAGACAAGGACCAAGCATCTACACAAATTCTATCCAGCAGTTTGGAGGAATTTATTCCTGTCCCTGCAACCAGCCAGAGCTGCACAGCAGTGCTAGTAGGTAAGTCAACTTTGGCAACTGACATTCATCTGGACAATCATTTGTCCATCTGTCAATAATGACTCTCAGTGTTTTCTATAAGATACTGTGGTTACAATCTTGTAATAAATAGTTGTACAAGGCAATGCTTCTGAGGGGAGCACTGGCTTTTCTTAATTTTTCCTGAAGCCTTCCACAGCTTGAGGGCACAACAGGCCATGTAGGAGGATTGATTTAATAATTCTTGTGTTTCCCATGCTTTTCACTTAGTATACAACAACCTGTTTCCACAGAAAACAGCTCAATATACAGAAAGCGTACACAACAGCAACAAGGAATTCAAGCCTGAGGATGGACTTTCACAGTGATGTATTGCAGACTCACTCCAGCATAACTGGGGCTGAAATCTTATCCATCATTACTATTACTGTTTTGTTATACTTTAATTTGTTGTGGAATTCACCTGGCCTGCATTTTATCCCTGGATCAGCAGCTGTGTTAGTCATGCATGTGGAATCACATGGAAAGGGATTTAAAAGAGTAAATAGGACCTTTGTTATGGTTTTGTAAAGTGTAGGATCCGCTTAGTTAAATACCTGAAGTATCCTTCTGTATTCATCTGTCTGTCAGGCATTCTGAAATTATCAGCAAAACATAACCATGTTTGCATCAGCTATATCACGGCACCAAGTTACAGTTTGCAATGCAAAAGAACTCAGTAAGGCCTGAGATGCTTGCTAAAACCTGAGTTACCCGGTTATGTACCAACTGCTAATCAACTGAAAATATGATCTTAATCTCCCTTGAAAGATGTGAAACTTAAATAGCATTTCATGCATTTTCTTTATTAACTTTCTAAGACATCTCATTTTCTTTAATATTTCTATGATCCCATATCTTTCTCTAGGGCAAATTTGAGTCTTTCTCAAATACATATTTGAAAATAATTGTGAGAACAATTTCAAGATACACTGTACTCAGTCCTCTTATTTTCTTGAACTACTCAGAAAAACATAGCCTGCTTGTGCTGTCAAAATCTTCAGTGTATGTCTCAAAGTAATTAACATAGTTTTCTTCTTCCAAAGCTTAAACTCAAGTGTAATTTAACTAAAGTAAGTCTTGCCTTGGCTCCAACTGTACCTGCTACTCCAGTGAGATCATAGGTTTATAGTAGCAGGCAGTGAAATATGGCTAGAGAACAGAAAAAGCAACACATGCTTATAGAGGCAAAGCAAAAATATCCACCTTGCAACATTACTGTAAGAAAAAACATGGCAAAAGAGGTTACTAGCTAAGGGATGGGGTAACAAAATATTGGTCTCTGTGATGAAATTCACCCTTTTTTCTTCAAAAACCTAATTAAAAAGAGTTCGGCTGGGTAGATTTAAGAAAACAGAATCAATCTTTAAAATAAAAGAACAAGTTGTGTGGTTACAGCACATCCCTTTCACAGCCCCTGCCCTGCCTGGGCTAGGAGAGTGGTTGCTGCCCCACCACTGGATGTTCTTGTTCTCTGGGTCTAAACTCATGTGGATCCTGAGGCTTGATCTCACAGACAGTTCCCTCTTCAACAACAGCTTGTTCAGAGCTTTTACTCTTTAGTTTTTTGGTGTCCTCAGGCTGCTTTCTAAATGTATAGCTGTGAAGAGTAACACTGATTTCATAGGTGAGGCTTGGGCAGATACCAGAGAAGAGGAAAAGTACTGGTCATGTGTTAATATATAACCTTTTTTTTTCAGCTAGCAGCAGCAGTAACACTAGGCGAGAACAGTCTTTCCGGTATGCTGGTACCCAACACGTATCATTCGACTGAAGCTCCAGCCTGTCATGCTTTCACAGGTGTGTACAGTAGCCAAATAACAATGCTGACCTCAGTTATAGTGAGTACCATAAATATAGAGCTTACTCCCACCACTGAAGACTATTGTATAACAGGAATGGTATATGCTTTTCTATTCAGGTCATTTGTTAGGGCTAATATACTAGATACTAATAAGCAGAGTAGCCTCTTTCCTTCCCTGATGTGCTCTGCTCTGCCTGGTCTGAACCATGAACAAAACAGCAATAAAAATCCTTCATAAGCTTGCAGGTGACACCTTCCAGAGAGGATCTGGGTGATGATAATCATTTAACATGCAGTTCTGAGACATGAAGTTTACATTTCTCACAGCAAAACCCAACTACCTTCTTCTTAAGAGAATAAAACAATTAATAGCTGTACGAAACGTACTTGCTCCAGTGAACTCTTCCCTCCAGTGTCTGCATCTCTCCCAATATAGCAAGAAGAAGTGATGACTTGCCACAGCCAACTTGACCCACAATCATTGTCATCTGACCTATGATAATAATAGTAAAACCACATTTTCAAAAAAGAAAAAAAAACTCAATTCCACTCAAATCCATAAAGCCTTGAAATAGTCGTTTAAATTTGTTAGCACCCACTACATAAATGGCCAATATTGCATGCATTCATCTATGGAAATACATTAAGTGACAGTGTAAATACACACTAATCTCCGAAGGAATGAGGCTATTGCTTTGACAGATATTATACATTGTTGGGGAGTGTGTTACTTTATGGAAGTTATTTAGGATCAAATGATATAAAGTGGGAAATCCATGAAAACTTCAGCCAATCTAAAAAGTGACTCCAAATGAAAGACCTATTTACTCATTTCTGCTTTGCTTTCCTCCTCCTTCCTCCACCACCACTTCTCACATCTTCCTGTAAACTAATCAAACTCATTAACTGTTCTAGTTAGTACATTTGCCAGGCAAGATTCTTGCCAGCTGGGAAGTTAATGGTCTTGTTCCTTGTAAAGGAGGTAAACTCTTAGACAGGCTCTCCTAGTTTGTAAACTCATGGCCTTAGGTTGTAAACTCCTTAGAGCAAAGACCTGCTGCTGGTGGTGTACAAATAAGTATTCATCCATGTCTAGGACATCTAATCCTACAGTGAAACAAGTGATATAGACTTTGGAATTACCTCTGGTGCTCTGGGATTACTTAGTAACTGTGTGGCATATATGATGTGTCAACCTAATGTAATAAGGCAGGATTAGGGATTCTACAGTAGTAGTAGTAGTAGTAGTAGTAGTAGTAGTAGTAGTAGTAGTAGTAGTAGTAATAATAATATAAAGAAGTTACTACTTTTGGCATTTGCTATGTAAGTTTTCCAAAACAAATCAATGTTTCATAAACCTGCAGTATTCCTAGACAAAAGAGATTCAGTATGCTAGAAATGACAGGAGCTCAACCAAAAAGAAATTGAGGATTTCATGACAAACTGCATGAGGCTCACGGAGTTCTGTGAGATGAAAATAGTTACAAACTTGGAGACTATGTTGAGGAAGGGTAGGAGAAGAATAATATATGACTGCTGTGTCCCTGTGTACCCACTGGTAGCCACTGCTGGAAATAACATACTGACTTAGATGGACACTTGGTTTGAATGAATCTAGAGTTCTTACTCTTTCTTTTTTTTTCTATTAAAAATAATAATGAAAATTTTTTGCAACCATCTTCTTCGTATTTATTTTTATTCTTAATTTTGTCCCTGCTATTATAGAAACTAAATAAACTATATAGGTGTATAAAAAACATGTATTTTTTTTTGTTGATTTACATTACTTTAGGTTAATGTATACCTATATGACCAATCCAATAAACGACCTTTTATATATTATAAACCTTTACTTTTTCTTAGGAAGATCTAAATGTGTGGGTTTGTGCTTTTCACAACATCAAGAAAAGGAATTAGTATGACATTACATTTTTCATTTTTAATGTATGCATGTATCCTACCTGTTGGAATTCTGATGTTTATGTTGGACAATGTAGCTAAACCACTTCCCCATGAAAAGTATCCATTGGTCACCTACAAAATAATTACCATATGTCAGGTATATAAATACATGAGGGAAGAAGAGTAGAATGTCTACTTTGGATTAAAAATATGTTACTAAAATAAATCTTTTATCAATGAAACACAAAAAAAAATAGCAAGTTAGGTCTGTAAAATTGCCAACTCAGAAAAGTTTGCTAATAAGAAAAGTTATATATGCAAATATTTATACTGTATGAAATGCAATAAAGGGATGATCTCAAGTTGAACACTACCAAAAATATAAGATTAAAGACTAATAATAATGATCACAAGATCTCGCAGGTGATAATCTAAGTAGTATAGCTTAACAAAGAATGAATAATTCTGTATGTTGTAATATATGGACAATTGTGAATGGATTCCCAAAGCACAAATTGAATATTCACAAGGCTTATGCTGTACATAATGTTCCCCCGTGTACGCTAGCCCTTTTGTATTTCCTTTGGAGTTGACAGGACCATGAAACATTTTTTTCATAGAGCCCAAAGATATATATTGGGAAAATTTGGTCAACATTACCTAAAATAATGTCATAATAAATGTTAAAGAATTATTCAAAAGTTTTGCTCTTGGTTCTAAAAGTGAAAGAGAAGTACATGAAGGGAAAAGCTAAAATAATCTATAGTAATTTTTTCCATATCAGATTATTTAGTCTCTGTTCCTTTAGATTCATGTTGTCTCTGTTTCCTTAGAGAATCACTATAAAGAGCTGGTCTGTAGTGAATTCTTCTCACTTTACTTTTGGCTAAATTTCTTATTTGCTGAAGGGCTTGTTATTGAACAAGTTGCCTTTGAAAGAACAGTATCAATTCAGCACTACTGTTGCAGCAGGACCTGCTCCTCATAAAGAATGAGATGTTGTTTTCAAACCACCTTGATTGCGACATCATCTATCTCCACAGGACGTATTAGCTTCCTTGTTGGCTGTTCATAGCTTTCAAGCTGATACCTCAGGGGCTGCCTTCTATTGATGGCCTTGGTGTGCTACATAGTGAAATGAGGAAAGGAGAAGAATTGGAATTCTCAAGAGAGGACAGCATTTGGTTCTCTATAAATCAGACAACCCATTCCCTTTCCTCCCACAATTCCTCACAAAATGAAACCATAAATATGTGTGATAATGCTGACACACTAGTGTGAGGCACATATTGTCCTGTTTTAAACATCCTTAAGTGAAGCACAAGAAGTGTCTGATTTTTGGTTTCCCACACATAACCATCAAAAATTTCATCTCTGCTATCCTCCTCAAACCATTAGGTAAGTCTGCCCTACTTAAGGTACATCCAAACAAAGCTGTGTCAGTAAAAATGTAATGAATACAGAGTTACCAGTTTGATTCTTGGAAGTAAATAGCTGCAGGAGCAAGAAACATCAAACTAGCTTAAGCAGAGTACTTCACTAATATGTAATAGCGACTGAGGATCTAACTCATTCAGAGCTACCTGTGGTATTTGTAAGTGCCAGTGGATTGAGCTGAATTGGTGTAATTTTAGTGATCCCTTAGACCTCGGCTGTCTACAGTGCATGATTTCACTTTTCCAGATATTACCTTTATATTTCTCTCTCCTCATCATTAGACTTTTTCTGTTTCTTTCTGTAGGGCTTGGCAAAATGTGGGCAAGAGAAGCAAAACAAATGTTGAAAAACTTCATTTTTTTCTTTATTATAGTTGCTAAGCCAGAAAAATGAGAAAAACTTTGTTTCAGCTTGGCAAACTAATTTAATTCAGCTCAAAATAAACCATATTTTATGCTAATGTTTTCTGTTTCCTGTCTTCAAGTTTCAGTCACCTTTCAAGTGATACAATCTTTCTGACACAGTTGAAAAACATCAAAATGAAAAAAAAAATATCTTTTCCCAAATCATCCCTCTGTGGGTTTTTGCCTTCAAATTTTACTCAAATTCATGCCATGTTTAGCACTTCAGAAGCAACATTTTGGAATGAATTCCTATTTCACAAATTCTGGTGTTGTTTTTCCCACCTCCAATTCTGAATTTCCCAGCGCAGGAATCGCTCCCCTTTAAAGATGCCCAACATATGATGGGTTTTACTGTAAATAAATAGCACAAACCCCAAAACCACAGGAAATGCACCTCGGCCTTTTATAAAGACTGAGAAGGACAAATTTACATCATGCATAAATGCACTGGTGTGTTATAGGGTTTTTGTTACTACTGGCACTTCAGTAATGCTTAAATGTGTTTGAGGACCCTTATGTCATAGAAACACAGAGATCTTGATGGAAGAGGCAAAATTGGGCAATGTTTGAGTCAGGCTAGAAGGCAAGACTCCCAAGCCCTATCAGCCAGCCCATTGGCCTTGTACAGGGCTATATGGACTCCTTTGAAACTCAGTGTTGTAAAAAAGAACTTACAAGTCCTGTGTGCTTCTTACAGGATTCATAAGCTACAGAGCTGTCCCCACCTCTCCAGCTGTCATCTCCAATCTCATCACTCAGGAGAAACTCATTCAGCTTCTGTACACTTGAAAGAAAACAGGATAGTGAGTTAAATAAACCCAAGTTTCCATGAGTACATTTCAATTCTTGTGTAGTCCAGACAGCAGGATGTATCAGAATTGTTCCAAAAGAAGTTCATGGGTTACTTTTGGTTTCCTATTGGACTGTTTGACACCCTGATGGCAAGTGAAAAAATATTAAAGTGGAAGAAGGACATCTGAAAATTACTAAACAACATAATAGTAGCTAGGAATGAAGAGGAGGGCTATTCAAGTGAGTTACACTAGACCTCTGTGGGAATGGTTTCCATCTAGTCAGTCTTAACTCTTCTGTGCCTTTCTCATATCTACACACAACTCGTATGCATAAATGAGTCATTCACCAACCCACATTCTCTCAATCTACCAATCCACAAGGTGTATCCTGAACACAGATTTTGCATACACTACATGAAAACAGGACTGAATTCTGCAAAAAATCAGCACAGCCATGGCCATCCTTGGAGAAATACAACAAGAGGCCTCCTTGTCTATTACTTAAAACTGTCCCCTGGGAAATACAGCACATGGTTTAATTCATTCTTCATCACAGAAGGATTTGATCATCTTTCTGCCCCACTTCCTTTCAGAGTGCTGTAAGCACCTGGCGCTCTGTAATTCTGGGGAAGGGATGAACACAAACACCCGTAGGTCATGGCAAAGCTATGTTACTTCACAAAACCTAAAATCAAGGTGCATTGGAACAAAGACTGAGAAAGCAGAAAGATGTATGAAATCAGATCAGTGATTTGAATATTAATCTGCAAATAGGAGAGCAGTCTGTTTCAAGGTCTGTCTGAATTTTGTATGAAATTATTAATTCATGTTCAAGCCACTGAGATACTGGTTAGCAAGAAAGCACGCTATTGTCATTGTTTCCTTCTGAGTATACCTGTTCCTATCTCCTCTTTTGAAAGGAAAAATTTTGTGTCTAACTCCCATGTCAGAATTTCAGTCTTCAATAAGTGTATCAAGTAAGAATTTATCTTCTTGTAGAAGATCTAGTTTTGGTCATCTGCTCAAGAAGACATCAACCATTACACTGCATTTGAATGAGAACAAGTACCCTCAAAAGCTTCCATTGTACTAGAAGTACTCTTTGCAATATAATGGAGATCCTGACCAAAGAATAAGCACTTAATTTTAACACAAATGAATGTATACTCATAGACATATATTTGATTGATTGCAGAGCCATGGAGAGGCCAAGCGTACATTCTTCTCTTTGAGGGTATATGCTCATGGGAAAAAGATGTTAGGAAATAAATTTGCCAAAGAGTAAAGTTCATTCTGGTAAATATGGTCTTTAAATAATGTCCTGTGGGGTGGCCAGCAATGCTAAGGAAATTGTACACACCATTTTGATATCAGGATTATGCTAAACATAGTGCAGAGATGTAGAGGCTGGAATGATTTATAAAGGAGACTTGAGATTTTACACATATCAGAAATCACGTAGAGAATATTTCTTATGTGGCCACGCTACTACTTTGATAAAAATAAACTCTACTTAATTATAATTTTTTTTTTAAAGCAAGTATGGTACTGGAAAACGACAGCAGTAGAGCCTGAAGTCCCTTTGACTGCTGTTTCTTATTACTGTTACACACCAAAAAAGACAGTGGCAGCAGCAATGTGGTACTTAGCCAATGTCTCACAGTCTTGGCAAGAAGGAACTGAGTCTCTAGGTAGGAAGGTCAGTTCTTAGTTCGGTCTTTGCATCCTCCTAGTGCTTGGTATCTGACACGTTACTGCCAGTCAGGTATCAATTTGGGCCTCTCGGGACATCTTGGCAGCAAGCGTGTCTACACAATTGCCCCATGACCCTTTTCATACACACCGACACAATAGTCAAAAGTCTGTAATTTGACTTGCTACCAGCCATCTTGCTTGAGATTAGGTGTTCTATAGCTCATCATGAAGGAAGTTGTTCTGTCAGGCTATTTGCTGAAATAAATACTTGGAACATATTAGTTTCTGATGAAGCAAAACATTTTATAAGTTCCTTCTACTGCTTTTTAAAAAAGCTTTTCCACTGCCAACACCCTTGCTGTCCTGCCACACAGATCCCTAATGCTCACAGACTAAACTCCCACATATGAATTGCCAGGCTTCCTCTCCTGCATGTGTTTACTTCCATTCAGGGGAACAGCCGTTCCCCTTTAAGAGATGTCCTGTAGGGCTCAGTTTTCCTTAAGCAATTTGTCTTTCAGTGTCCAGTGTTTTTCCATCCACTCTCTTTCCTTAGAGTCCATGCCAGTGCTCAACAATGACAGGACAATACTAATTTCTCACTTAAAGCAGAATGCACCCTTTGTGGAGGTACAGTTAAGCCAATTGCTCTTCCTTGCATCAACAGGGCCAGTTTTACTAGACAGCTTCATGGCAGTCTCCCATGTCCCTCTCTGTTGACTGAAAAAGTACTGGGATGGTGGGTGGGAAGAAGGACAGCATATCTCAAGGAAGGACAGTCCAGCTCTGAATCCGAATTGTCAAACTTGGTGAAATGAAAAGAATACAGCATTTCTTTGTCTCTGTATCATGTGATTAAAAAAAAAAAGTTTACTTTGATTTCTGTTGTATTTTAAACATTGGAGTCCCACCTCTAAATCTTCTTCTACATGAGCAGGCAGAAACAACCTTTTTCTCCAGCACCCTCCCAGCTGAATTACTGAATGTAGATGTTCAAGAGTTAGAGAAAATAGAGGGAGCATTTACCTTATTATAGCCTTGACCGCGAAACGAACCACAGTGGAGAGCAGGAACAGTGGTGTGACCAGGATGTGAAACAATGACAGTGATGCAAAGGCCTGGGCAGGCTGCAGCGGCTTGTCATTGGTGTAAGCGTAAGTCACAAATGTCTGTCACATCAGGAAAATAGTGTGTCAGGATAAAGACTCTTGAAGAAGATGGACAAGGACAGCAAGAAAAATATTCTACTCAACTAAGGCAAATTACTATATACCTCGGTTTACTGGGAATCCCAGCAAACTGCAGAGAAAGATGTCTTCAATTAAAGTAAAAAAGATTTAAAAAATTTGCCAAAGACTTCAAGAGATTTGCACATTTAAGAGTTTAAAAATTTTCTTTGTAAAATCAAAGCATTTAGTTTTCTAAAGTTTTGTAATTTACTTCAGAGTTTAGGGAAAGCATGCAAACCAGAAAACTAAATAAGAATCTAATAAATCTTTGGGGTTTTTTTCACAGATGAGGAACTATGGTCATATTTCATCTAATTCTGGTACATGCTGTCAGCATACTCTGAGTAATACCCTCAGAATCTGGTCTCTGAAGACTCCTTACTGACCAGCACACCATAGTTCCTCTAGTGCTGAGATTTAAACCTGGCCAGAGTAAAAGCAAAATTAATTTTTCCTAAAACTGCAGAATACCTTTTTCTGAAAACAGAAATAGTGCATTATAATGCATTTTGAAACAAGAATGATCTTCACTGCTAGACAATAGAATGGCGAATCCACCCAAAAGTCCTTCAAAATGACAGCTTCTCAAAGTGGATCTTCCTTCAAGCCACAATGGCTTTTTTATTCTTTCTTTCTTTCTTACAGTAGGAATTTACATATCTTTTGGGGTTTACCACTCCAAACCACAGCTGGTGAAACCTCTGGGAATGGGCACTTCCATTGTCATGCTACCCTATGGTTAATAGGGGCACATTAACAATGGTGTCCTTCCTTTCTTTCTTTCTCCCCCTCTCTTTTTCTCTCCCTTTTTTATAAGGAAAATTTGAAAAAAAAAATCTTACCGCAAGAACAGCCGCTATTGGTATGGCCGCATTCATAAAAACTGTGAAAATAATAAAATAGACATCAGATTGTATGAAATAAAAAAAAAATACAGTTTTGCAATTAGTTGTACGGCTCTAAAAGAATCCGGTTATTTCCAGTTCAAGTAAATAAAATTCCCAAAGGAAAATTCAGGGAAGGAAGAAATTTCCTTCCATGACAGAGACAGATTCTAAACACACAATAAGCAAAGGAATTATCTTATTTATATATTTTAGTGAACTAGGATAAAAAGTTCAATGTGTGCAATTATTGTACAACACAACTAAAACATTACCCTCTCAGCTCTTCTGCATTACAGAAAATACATCTTTCAGATACTAATTTATCTCTGCTGTAAACAGAGCTGCTAATATTATCTGGAGCCTCCTTACAATAAAGTAAATCCTGGCTGTAATGTGATAATGAAGGTGACAGAAGACTTACTAGAAAAAAACATTAACAAGATGTGCTCTGTATTTTCAAGGTTCTGTGTTATATATTTGTCATGCCTTTTTATTTTAATCACACTTCACACACAATTAAAAAAAATTCATAGTTACAGCCTTGTCTCACTTAAGATGAAGTCAGGAGGAATGCTGACATGAACAGGATCCATTTCTGAGAGCTAAAAACAGTTACTTACTGGAAAGAGAGGTATGAAGTGCAAAAGTTTTGAGACTGGTGAGTTCCTTCATTCTTGTTTCTTCCACACTAGTACAAAATATGTGTTCCCAGGCATACAGCTTTAATAACTTAATGCCTTTTAGTATCTCATTGGTTTTCTTTAATCTCTCAGTAGAATAGTCCTTAATTTAAAAAGAAAACAAGGGTAAGAAATTTATAAGGGTTTGTAGTTTTAATAAGAATGCTCTTTTCCCTTCAGTTCCGTTGTAAAATTCATTAAAGATTTATAATTCTGTTTGTTCAGGATTTCGTACAGGATTTCTGTTGTCATACTGAGTAAAACAATATATAATTTTGTGTTCTTTGGAAATATCAAAGTGATTATATTCATGAGAGGAAATTATGTGACTCTGTTCTGAGAAGAAAAATAAAGCAAAACATAAAAAAGCTTCAAACAGATGGCAAAACTCAGGGAGATGGATTACTAGGTCAATGGTGTCTATAAAAATAGACAGATGGCATGTGTGTAACTGCTGATACAAGATTCTTTCTGGATTCCATACACAATGGTCATAAATATAGGTGAGAAGTTTATTGACATATTATGCTAATTGTCCCTCAGTAGAAAACAGTAATTATAAGTTTTGGAAGAATCATAATCCAAAAGATGTTATCAGTCAAAGAACTCAGAGAAGAGCAAAAAGAAAGATTCAGATTATTTCTGAAATTATGCAAGGATAAATTCTCTGTTGATATAAATTGGCACAACTCAACAGAACTGAAGTGTGCTAAAGATTAGATCCACATGATTTGCTTACTGAATATTAAGACAACAAAGATCTTTAAATATTTGAAGACTCAAACATCAAAGGCTGTTTTAAAAGGTTCAAGGATCATGAGAATAAAGTTAAAAATTAAACAAAGTATCAGAAAAAAATTCTAATTCGTGAACTAAACTAGACATGAAAATAAACTTACTGAAGAACTGAAGAATGTACAATAGATAGTAATAGAGCAATGCCAGCTGATTTGTAAGGAACATCAGAGCCTGGAGTGAGAGCATGAAGTTTCTAGCCATTTCAGAGGGGGATTGTATATATTCTTCAATACTGTCCCCCTTTAATTTATCAGTCATTTGTACTGTTTGCTAATATCCCATTAAGTATAGCATCTGAATGTATGAAGAACACCCTTTCATGGAATTGAATTCAGATGAAATCATGCTACCTCAGTGAAGAATGCTCTTTACAGAGAAGGCAAGTCGAGGCCCACATACTTGTTTCAGATTCTTGTGTGACAAATATTGGGAAGGATGATACTGAGCCACAGAGAAACATAAAGGGAGGGATAATGGAATTAAGGGACAGCTTCCTCAAACCTTCACAATGAATAACAAGAACCTCTAGTTCCCTATTCTCATTTCTGGACCACAAATGATACTGAAACAATTTACTTACAAGTGTGCTCTTCTGAGCCTCAGCCAACTTTGTAGCTATGAAGTACTGTATTGGAGCTAATAGTACAATGACAGCAGCACCGACCAAGGCACTCACTCCAAGTAAATTATAGAGCAGAATCACACCCATTATTATCTATAAAGAAAGAAATAACAAAGAAAATAAAAGTAGATTTCAATTTCAATATGCCAGAATGATAGCAAGAAAAAGAATATTTGTTTTCCTAGTAAACGGTTAAATGGTTCACAGGAATCAACTGAGCCCATACTTCTGAAGGTCATGTTTGGAAAGTGTGGGAAATGAATCCAGAAGCTTTTATTTTTCACATTAACTCCCTAGTTTATATTAGTGCCTGATAGTCCTAATTCCAAACAAGGTTTCCACAGAACTAAAGGAGCACTTAAATGATGGTGCTTGCCCTGAGGCATTTTACAGAATCCCTGACCTCAAGCCTTATTTACACTAGAGTTCCTGACATCACTTTGGAAGTATTCAGAAGTCCTAGGATCATCACAAATCAAATTTGCATTCTGTCATAGTGGTAATCTTGGAACTGCAGACAGTGGCACATTTAAGACAGGCACTGGAGCATGCTGCATATGTGCTGTGAGTGGTGCAAACCTCAGCTTATGTGTCAATATAAT
Organism: Clamator glandarius; assembly: GCA_033459285.1. Taxonomy (NCBI): domain Eukaryota; kingdom Metazoa; phylum Chordata; class Aves; order Cuculiformes; family Cuculidae; genus Clamator; species Clamator glandarius. The sequence continues at coordinate 1,931,487 of JAUNZM010000116.1, read as the reverse complement.
TTAGCTCTGTAGGAAAGTGCCAAGATGCTACCTTAGCCATAGAAAGGGTTTGGTAACACTTCTCACAGAGGTTTACCTGATGAGGGTAATTAAATTAGCAGTTTGGGAGGGTAGCAATTTGTACTTGAGATAAACTGAAGCCCTTCCTGGAAGCCTAATCTTGCAATTATTTTTTTGCTCTTGATAGCAGTCCATAATTGATGGATGCACGACGTATTTTCTAAGATTCACTGCAGTCTTCAACAGGCTGTGGCAATATTGGCTCACACTGGAAAGTTCAGTATTTGCTCCAAGTTGTTCTACTTGAGGAGAAGGCATCCTTGACAATAATTGTTTCTTGGGACATCCCTTGAAGTTCAAGTCCTTTGCATAAGACAAGACTGAACAGTCCCTCCACATTTTCTAGAGTGGTATAGTTACAAACCAGCTCATAGTTACCAAGGATTAGATTCTTCCCTCTCTTTTTCCAAAAAGCAGCCAATTGAGTTAATCAGGCAGAAAGACATATTACCACAACATCACTGTCATTGCTATCAGTTGCATAATACTTTAAGAAAGTAATAGTAAGCATTCTCCTTTGAATTTTATCATTGGAGCAGAGGTGTAAGGTAATCACTATGATTGCTAGAGCTAAAGAGCAGAAGAAGCCCTCTATAGTCTAGGCCACTAGTGATCACTCACCAAGTTCTTCAGTAGGGGCAAATTCATGGGTGATGCTATGTTCATTCCCAGACAGAGCTATGGCTGAGCTACCTCTGTGATCCCTGTCTCCTGATTGCTTGAGGGTGAATTACAGGAACCAGAAAAATCATCAGAAACTTCCTCAAACAAGCCTTTTACAGCAGGGGTGAGGAAGGCCATTACATTTCTACAGTGGCTGAGACAGAGACCTTAATAAAAAGACAAGTGAGCGGTGAGTTTAGGCTACATATAATTATTCACTAGACACAGGAATCAAACCACCAGGAATCATTGAATAGCAGTCAAAGTATTAACAGTAGCACTTCCAAATAAACCTGGATACAAACAGTAACTTAAAATTAAACCCTTTGTACTATTTCTAACTTCAGTTACCATGCAAACTTCTTTCTACACTATTTTATGACTCTCTAAGCCTTACTCAATCCTAAAATAGATACGTAAATGCAATATTTGTTTTCATTAGTAGTATTAATATTGATCACTATTATAATAGAATACTGATATCTATAGTTCCCAGAGTTTCAGCAAAGCAGATCTGCTGTATGAGTGGCTTCTATCCATTTTGGTTTAGTATTTGATAGGAACGGTTGGACTTAATGATTCGGTGGGTCTTTTCCAACCTGGTCATTCTATGATTCTATGATTTTTAATTTTTTTTAACTTCAGCAGGATTACTTATAGGTAAGGAAGATGCCAATCTCACCCAAGCTAAAATTTTGAAGGTGCCAAAGGAGTCTAAGCTTCATGGAAAATCAGCATGGCTTAGGTCATTAAGTCATTTAGCACTTTTAAAGATTTTTATCAAATTAATATTTTTTACCTTCCCTTCCTACAGATTTGCCTGCAGATCCTTCCCAGATTATTAAGTACCAAATATTTATAACTAAGCTTGTTTATATGAAGGTCACTCTGAGCAATTCATGCAGTGCACTGACAGTGCTGCTGTCCGTCTGTGAGAATGATTCAGTTGCTTTTTGCTCCTGCCACAAAACACAGTTAAAAGTAGGCACTGCAAATGCAATACTTGTTGCTAGTCAGAAGCCTGTGCTGCTGTCATGTGGCAGAAATAAAAGCAATGACTTCTGTCAGTAGTGGAAGAAATATGAGCAGGGAAAGGAAGACAAGTCACCATTCTTAAAGTCACAGTCCATATCCTTGAAATGGAAATACTGCTCAAAAAAATCTTCTCTCTTTACTGGCCCTTGGAAAGACAGACTCTCAGCCCTTGAAAGAGATGATGAGACATGTTTCCTTTTGCTAGTCCTCCTGACAAATAAGTAGAATTTCCAGGTTCATCTCTGGATTTTGCAGTGGTCTCACAGACATATACTCTTCAACCAGGTTGGAGGATTTCTGAAATCAGGCCCTTACTTTGATGCCCTACCTGAACAGGCATTGCCCACAGATTGGGGCACAGGAACAAGAACCACATTAATTGGTTTGTTTCTATGGCCACCAAATTATTGATTTGTCCCAACGTCATCTCTCCCATGGACAAATTGGATGTGGAAAGCCTCAGGATCTTATTATATATCATTGCCTGTGAGAAAGGAATAAAATAGAAGATATGAAAACAAGATAAGTATAAAATAACAGTAGCAGCAGGACATTTCAAACTGCAGTATCAGTCTTTACCTAAGACAGCCCTTCTCCCAGTCTCTCACCTGAGACAGAGAGAGAGATGGAGACAGAGTGAGAGAAAGCACAAGAGAGAAAACTGACTTTAAAAAACTCCAATTCCTCCTAAAAGGTTTGTTGCTTAACGCAGACCTAAAATAGAACACAATGACAACAAAACATAAAAATTTAGGAATTTTGGGGAAGATATGTTTTTTGAAGAAACATTTGGTGAGCGTGCTTTTCTGTGACACTGTCAGAGATCCTTGTTTCTGATAAGACAGTTAAACCCATGCTATGAAGTTTTGATCAGAGAAAGCATGTATTTCTTTGTGTTTCTCTTCTTTACCTGGCCATCTATTTCCATAAAATTTATGGGAGTTAGCAAGTTTAAAATTAATCGAGGCTTATAGCTACCAGAATTTTAAGGACAAAAATTGTAAGCCCAGTTCACATTTATGACCAAATATCAAACACTGCAGCTTCAAGCAAATTTTCTAAATAATTTATGCTCTTTTCCTGTTTTGTCCATGAGCAAGGTGGATCTGCAGAATTAATCAGAAATGACTACAGAGCATGCTGATTAACATCAACTGCTTATGGCCCTAAAGGCCTCTACTTCGGACAGTGGGAGTCACAAAAGGACGAGGAAATAATCAGGTACTCTCTCTTCATCAAGTCTGTACTACCTGCCCTGGGACAAGGCACAAAATGTTTGAAACAGCTACATCAATCACAGTGCACATAAAAGCTTTCATGCCAAAGTTATATTTCTATGCTTACACCCAGAAAAACATCAGATCCAGCTTCTGGTTTGCACAAAGACCTACTGTTGTCCATGGAGTCTGGTCTCTGAAGATCTCTGCTACAACCTACCCACATTCTGAGCTGGAGCTGCTGGCTCCAGTTCATAAACATGACTTTAACAGAGGGTTAATGGATGCTGGTTTGGGAGAGACAGTTTTGAAGATTAATCACTCCTGTCCCATCCTACAGAGTTCTGTGCAAAAGGGCATAAATATTAAGAATTACTACTCATGATACATGGTCAATGTTCTCACAAAACATAACTCAGCCAAAGATATTCCTCAGATGACTTTGTTCAGAGTTAGCAGAAGTAACATCATAAGCAAATGAACAAAGTAGATGCAGAGCCAAAACCTTCATATACCTAACATCATCTGCAAAGAGATATTCTTACATACGCAGAGTGGATATCATTGTCTATGTTAGTATGATGGTTTTAGTTTTTAGTAAAAGGAATTGCTGCTGTTAGTTTGGCTGTGTTAGTTGTACTGTTCTTTCCAGTTTTCCATTTAAAAATATAGTGCATCTCTTCTTTCAAACAATTGTTGACTGAGTTTTCAGGTAAAGAACAAGCCAAATGAAAGTACGAAGCTAAAGCTATTAGTCAGTTTCTGGGTAGATCGTGAGAACATCTTTGCTCACCAGTAAAGCACCTCGTAGGTTGATGCCAGTTTCTGTAGTCACATAGTAAGATGCTTGCAGGAACGTCCTCTGCAAGATAAGAGCCAGAAAGAGAAGAACTGCCAAAACATAAACATTCCTGAGGAATTCCTCTGATGAAAGATATGAATTTGCAGAATCCTTCACCTGAAAAGAAAGGAAAAGAATTTGAAAGTGGCATAGGATGGACTGTGTGTCCTTGACCTACTGGAAACAAAGAAATCCAGTCATTGCATTAGAATAAATCCATTGATGGTATTATGGGAAAGTTACGGAAATCAGATTTCTCACTGTCCTATATATCAAGATCATTTGGGTACAAATTAAATACTCTGTTTATATTTCAAAGACTTAGGATCTTAAGTTCTGGCAGTTCTAAAATGAATTCCTTTCAGCAGGAAAGGGAAAATGAGATCACCATATTTGCCTTAGCTTTAGTTCCTCCATCAAATTTTGATGATTTGTGGGATAGAAATGCTAGTCAGTAGAAAATAAAGCTCATTCCACCAGCATCATGAATTAGCTGCAAGAAAATATTTTTTTACCATATTGGATAATTTACTTATGTCGTACTCTTATATTATGGAAATAATTCCTTCTAGAAATATAGTCTAAGATACCTGTGAATTCTGAATAAAACAAGAATATATATGTCAGTAGTCCCCACAAAATGGGGATAATGCTTCAAAGGGGGGCAGAATAATCTTGTGAAAATCACTGTATTTGTTTTCATTTTCTAGTTTTTATATTCACTGTGTTGCTCTGTTTCAGGAAGAAAAGGAAACAAATGTACTGAAATACTACAAGGAAGGCTGCTCCTTTGGTATTTTTGATCCAGCTGGAAGCAGGATGCACTGGAGAAGGAAAAAGCCTGTTCTGCTGAAATACCTAGCTTGATTCTGAGATGAAAGATTTGGGAAATATTGGAAAGTAAGCCATGTGCATAACATCTTGAAAATTCCTTTACCATTCAGGATTACTGTCATTCACCATGGCACTGCAGGCAGGAGAGCAATTCTCCGAGCTGTCCAAGCTTACCTCACTGCAGTGATCCCAGCCTCTCCACACCACATACTTGTCCCTCTGCCACAGGTGACTGACATCCAAAAGGTGTCTAAGAGCACCTAACAGTTTTTTCAAAAGGTCTAGTGTCTGTAAGATACCTAAATCACAATGAGATAATAAGACTAAGGTGCTCAACTAGCCCAAGACTTTCTGAAATAAGGGTTAATTAAGTGCATGATTGGTCAGATAAAGACATTTGAGAACTCTTTCCTTAACATTCTACTACATCTAACTTGACCACATTTACATAGTGGGGATATCAATAATAAAACAATAATTGTAGATAGCTTTACGTGGAGTACTCTGGAACTAAGTGGGGGATAAAGATAAAATTCAATCAATTCACATTAATTGAAACTAGAGAGAACCTAAAGGAGAAATACATAATAACAAGAACAACCAAGAGAAAGTTTATTAAAATCCATAAACTAAAAGCAAATGTATTCTGAATTGTATTCAAGAGAAACAGTGACTGCCACCAAGCCAGGATCTTGGAGTGATTTCAAGTTCTCCAATGATTTTAATCTTCCCTTCAGCAAATGTTGATTTAAACTTTAAAAAACCCACAACCAATCCCACTACACTTAATAGTTCAAAAGATAATGGAAGAAGACAACTTGAGATACAGAAATGATCACCTTCAAGCTAAAGTATCTTCTTTGTTCAACATGCAAAAAAATCCCTAATTTTGAGGCAAAATATGCACTTTGCCTTTTGAATCTGTGGCTCAAATCCAGTACATACAGGTGCAAGGATGATAAAGAACTTTATTTGAGAAGCTGCACTATTAAACTCTCTTTCTTCAATACAATGGCTGAATGAGAACCTAAAGCTGAATTTAGACTGTCAGTCAAGAAAATGAATGTTGAGAGTGAGCAGCCAAGGCAAAGATGTTTGGATAGCAATGACAGCCAAATGCTTTATCTGGAGGGAGAAACATTAGTCCATTACATACCTATCTGCTCATCCAAATAAAAAAACATTCAGTGCATAAAGTGTATGGAGAAGTTTCTGTGTCAGAAGACACAGGTAGGAAAATTTCTTTGTTGTGTGTTCTCTGTAGTCAGCTAGTAAAATAATTTTACCTCTATCTTTTCACTAGTTACTAATAAATTCTTTTTCTTATGATAAAAATTGTCTATATCAGAGGAGTGCTCAGTGCTTAGAAATGTTCTCTGAAAATTTAGTCTCGGTGAAACTTGAAATGTGCTGTGAACTCTTTTGTGCATCTCTGGTATCAAGAATGCCATTGAACGAAGTGGATGCTTTTCAACTTCTTACATGTACCTCTGCATTTCATCACAGCAACAAGCAGCACAATAACAGGCAGTGACTACTCTCAGTTTCTCAGTGGAAAACAGATTTCAGGGACCTCAAACCTGTCAATGAACTACAACTGGACAGATGGGCAGAAATTATGCAAAATTCCCAGACTCCTCCTTGTTGGATGCATCCCTGGGGCACCACCAGTGGGTGCCTTTCCAGAAACAAGAAGACATGGTTGAAGAGGTGCAGAAAAGCTGTTTCTTCTCCCCAGAACTGCAGGGATGACTCCACTAAGAGGCAGATACTTGGGCAACCAGGGGAAGTCTGCATTACCCATGTTGCATTCATTCAAGACCTCAACCACTCAGGTTTATAACTTGACTGTGTCTCAGAAGAAACTATTCAATTTGCTTTAAAGAAATAATGAAATAATAAAATGGTGATCACAGACACATAAAAGCATTCAGCCAGATATATTAAACAACTTCTACAAATTTAGAACTAATACCAAACAAAGTTTTTCGATCCATGTTGTCAAGTTACCTTTTCTGTTGTATTTGTATTACTGGTTGTGTTCTGGAAGCCCTGGACAATGCCAGAAATGCATAATGGCCCAGCAAAACCCAGCAAGTCAGCCAAGTAACGAAATGTGCTGCTGAGAAGAATTGGTCGTCCAAAAGCACTGTACATGGCTAACCATATGGAGGGACTCCGGTTGGGCTGGTTTGCCACCTTATTCTGGAAAAGAGAGAAACAGATATCAGTGCATCAAGAAGAGGCCTTCCTGGCTGTATACAGCAACTTCCATTTCATTCCTATCTGGATGCCCAAATTGTTCCTGGAGGGTCTTTTGGAGTAGACGAGGTAGCAAACATGCTGTCGATAGCAACAAATTTCAGATATTCTACACAGCAAATTCAGATTCTGACTCCTCTTGGTAACTGTAGTTCCTCACCTCTAAATCCTAGCACTTTTCTGAACCTGTGAACACAGGAATGCAGACACAGAGTAATCATACTGGCACATAGTCATTGTTTCTTGTCACATGTGCACTCAGGAAAAGATCTGACCTTTCAAGCCTTTGCTTCACAGCCCTTTCTTAGTAGCTGTGAAGCCACTTGATCTAGTAAAAGCTTCTGATGTGAAAAAGACATTGAAAGAAAAAACATGAACAGACATCTACAAGAATATAGTTTAATTTCTCTTAGTTGTTTTTCTATCTCCTGGATGCTTTCCAGGAACATACACTTCAGCCAATCACTAATTACTTGGCTCAAAAAGGTGAAAGCAACAGGTTATGTTGAGACATAAGATTAAATCAAGTAAAGGTCTTTTCAAGCCTTCAGTTCCAGGAATCTAGGCAGTATCCCAACTTTTGCCCTAAAACATCAACCAGATGATATCTGTGTATCTAGTCAGAGGTATTCTGATATTTCTGAGGTACTTCCAGTCTAGAGAGGAACGAGTTCTACCTAACAAATCCATGGTCTGCAGAGTGCTTCCTTGTGCTTCAGGCAACAGCATTTGACACTTTTAAAAAAGCATCTGTCTTTTTTCAAGTAGCACAGATGTCTGCAAGTTGTAACCCAAGCCAAGTCCTCTTGAGAAGGAGATATTTTGAGCATAGCCTGGTAATTACAGGTAATATTTTGAGCATAGCCTGGTTAATCTCCTGCCCCAGGAGATTAACCAAAGAAACGCAAGTATGCCCATACACTGCCTAGCTCCCTCATGTCTTTTGTTCTTTTCTCAGTTTTTCCTTTTATGCCACTTCAACTGAGACAGAATATCTGCATGGTGCCAAAAGTGTACAAGTGGACAGGAGTGCTAGATAGCTGCTTACTGCCTTCTAGATATTAGGCCAGGCTGGTCATACTCAATGTCAAGAAGCTTAGTACAGAGAAAGAAGCAGCACAATGACAAATTAAAGCTAACATTTCAGAAAGTGGTAAGAAGGAAAATGCTTCTTCTGATGAGGGAACAAGTACAAGGGTCTTATGTGAGTTTCCCAGACAAAAGGTTCTGTATTTGTTACCTAATGGCTTTTGAGCTAGACTGCACTACAAGGGCTATTATCATCCTCCTCAAATAAGTGATCTGTATTTTAGCAGCTCCAGAGGTGATAAGTTAACTTTCTAAGAAAATACCTAATACATCTGCCATCTTTTGGAAAACAATGCATATACTATTCTGGGCATTCAGTTAATGGTATATTTGGTAAATGACAAATTTCTTTGAGATTTTACTGTTTCAATAGCAATTTTCACTACTATTACAATTAATGAAATTGTCATCACTTTATGAAATCTATTGGCACTTAATTGGAAAAACTACTAATTAAATTATCTAGTAATCTTTATTGCTGAATACTGTTGTTTCTTTTTTTAATCAGGACTTCAAATTAGCTGAAGTATCTAATGGGGAAGGGGAGAAAGAAGAGCAGACTAATCTTAACCCCTTTTCCAGCATGAACTTGAGGCCCAGTGTTACGAGCTTGCAGAATAGCATGTTGTATCATAGAATCATAGAATAACCAGGTTGGAAGAGACCCACTGGATCACTGAGTCCAACCATCCCCACCAATCTCTAAACCATGCCCCTAAGCACCTCATCCACCCTCACCTTAAACACCTCCAGGGAAGGCGAGTCAACCACCTCCCTGGGCAGACCGTTCCAATGCCTAACCACCCTCTCCGTGAAGAATTTTTTCCTTATCTCAAGCCTAAATCTCCCCTGGCTGAGCTTGAGGCCATTCCCTCTCGTCCTGTCTCCTGTCACTTGGGAGAACAGGCCAGCACCCTCCTCTCCACAACCTCCCTTCAGGTAGTTGTAGAGAGTAATAAGGTCTCCTCTCAGCCTCCTCTTCTCCAGGCTAAAGAACCCCAGCTCTCACAGTCACTCCTCATAAGATTTGTTCTCCAGCCCCTTCACCAGCTTTGTTGCTCTTCTCTGGACTCGCTCCAGAGCCACAACATCCTTCTTGTGGTGAGGGGCCCAGAGCTGAACACAATATTTGAGGTGTGGTCTCACCAGTGTCGAGTACAGAGGGAGAATAACCTCCCTGGACCTGCTGGACACGCCGTTTCGGCTACAGGCCAAGATGCCATTGGCCTTCTTTGCCACCTGAGCACACTGCTGGCACATGTTGAGTCGGCTGTCAACCAACACCCCTAGGTCTTTCTCCTCCTGGCAGCTTTCCAGCCAGGCTTCTCCTAGTCTGTACCTCTGCTTAGGGTTGTTGTGCCCCAAGTGCAGGACCCGGCATTTGGCCTTGTTAAACCTCATGCCGTTGGTCTCAGCCCAGCAGTCCAGTCTGTTCAGATCCCTTTGCAGAGGCTCCCGACCCTCCAGCAGATCCACACTTCCACCCAGCTTAGTGTCATCTGCAAACTTGCTAAGGGAACACTCAATCCCTTCATCCAGGTCATTGATAGAGACATTAAAAAGGACTGAACCCAGCACTGAGCCCTGGGGAACCCCACTTGTCACTGGCCTCCAGCTGGATTTAACTCCATTTACCACCACCCTCTGGGCACGGTCTTTCAACCAGTTTTTCACCCAGGAGAGTGTGTGCCCGTCCAGGCCAGAGGCCGACAGTTTCCGAAGCAGAATGCTGTGAGAAACTGTATCAAAGGCTTTACTAAAGTCCAGGAAGACCACATCCACAGCCTTTCCCTCGTCCAAGAGTCTAGTCACTCGGTCATAGAAGGTGATCAGATTACTCTGGCAAGACCTGCCTTTCATGAACCCGTGTTGACTGGGCCTGATCAACCGGTTCTCTTGCAAGTGCTTCTTGATAGCACTCAAGATAACCCGCTCCATGACTTTCCCTGGTACTGAGGTCAGACTGACAGGCCTGTAGTTCCCCAGATCCTCTTTGTGGTCCTTCTTACAGATGGGCATGACATCAGCCAGCCTCCAGTCCAGTGGAACCTCCCCAGTCATCCAGGACTGTTGGAAGATGATGGAAAGGGGTTTGGCCAGCACATCTGCCAGTTCCCTCAAAACTCTCGGGTGCACCAACCCTGTCTTTTATTTAGGTGCTGAAAGATGATCTGTCAATCACTGCTAATTGTAGCTCACTGATGACTATAGACATGCTTCAGTAAATCCACAAATGAAGTGAAATATAACACTCTGTCTGGGCTTCCTGCATCAGAGAAAAATGTTATGACCATGATGATTGTTTCATCCCTTCAAGCACCTGTGGCTTGGGCATAGGAGGCTGGAGGGAATACTTTCCTTTTGGAAGGTGAGAAAAAGAGTCTTAAGACTTAATGTTAGAAATGATCCAGTAACAGAAAAGGAGAGGAGCTGTATTAAAGTCAGGTAAGAGTTGCAGCAACACAAATGTGAGCTTACTCAGTTCACATGACTCTACATCTCAGTGCCTTGTTTAAATTTGGAAGATTATTTTTGTTGGCGTGGTTGGCAGCAGTTGTTGCGTGAATTACCAGTCTGGACTACTGTTCTCACCTGTGGAATTTTCCTAGTTTTTTCTTGTCTTTGTCACCTCCTTTTTAAATCACTGTAATTTTCTGTACCTTGGGCACTCAACAGTTGAGGTAAGGTTAGTGAGACAGCACTGAAAGTTATGCCTCAGTCAATACGGGAATTCCTTTGGTGTTGTAGCTGACAGTGTCATCCTGATGCTGAAGGGTAACGCTCTGTCCCTGTGATTTCTGGCTATCTAACACATTTTCTTTCCTCCTTTTTTTTGCCATAACAGGTAAAATCCACAGCAGTATATGAGTAACAGGTACAGGAAAATCTCAAGGTCTTTGATTTTAAAAAATTCATTTGCTATTACGCCATTCCAGAAGCAAAACTTTGTGTTGACTGTCAGAGCAAATTGCACAGGGTTTGGTTGACAGGGTAAACCAATGTAATACCAACGTGCTAAATCTATTTTGGGATATACGATGTATGATGCATTAGTATAGGGTTTAAAACAGCTAGACCACTTGTATAGAAACCAAACAAAAAAGCAGCAAAAGAGACAGAATCAATTTTTGGAGGGCGGGGGATGGGGAATTATGTGACAAGTACTACTTACACATACTATATTAGTCCAAAAATCAGGCTGTGAGAGTTTCATTGCTTATCATCAAAAACTTCTTTACCCGAGTCTAAACCTACGTATGTGATGTGCATCACTGCTTATTCTGCAGAAGTAACCTTCTTATCCACAGCCAGAATTCTTAGAAAGGTAGGATAAAAATACTGTAAGATCACATTTCTACAGGACACTGTCTAAAAAAGCAAGAAAATATGGTATTTCTATCTTAGAATGTTTACTGGTGGCAGAGAATGAGATACGGAAAGCCAATTCCAATGTGGGTTTTTGGCTAATATTTTGTTTAGGAAAAAACTCCAACAGCATATTTAAGAAAGCTTAATTATTGAAAGAGCTTGTTTTACCTGTAGTTTTAAAGTTTCTTCTAATTGAAAGAACATATACTATGTCATTTTCTTACAATATGCTGTGTTACACTGTATTGTCATAACGTGTCTTATTTAAGAGCTGGAATGCCATTTGCAATAACAACTCCCAGACTAATAATCAATTAGAATGTTGATCATGAGCTATTTAGCCTTGTATTTTGTTTGTTTATATTCCTTATATATTATACTGAAATTCCTGATAACTGGCTTTACAATTCTATAAAATTCTATGTAGCATGAAAGTGATATTAAAATATTTGATGCTTTGAAACATTTACGTGTAACTGAAGACTTTTGAGTAGTGAGTGCATTCATAACACTAAGAATTGCTTGATGAAATTTTGGAAATTTAAAAAAAACCCAAGGAACAAAATAATGAATTCAGATTTGTCACTGAGGAATGTTTGTTTAAGTCTCCTGTATCAGTGGGCAAGCATTCATATGGCAATAGCCAGAAGAACTCTGTCCAGATATTTGAATATGGATTTCAGGAGTTGTGAACTGACATCAAAGAAAACAAGAAAAGGTTCCACCCATTATTCATAGACTTCATGGTTACTTCAGTAGCTGTATGCTATTTTAGCAAAATATAGTAGCCATAAAAAGTTAATCTCAGACCCACTACTTTATACTTCTGTCTGCCTGGACACAGGATTGGAAAACAGTGAATTAGAGAAAACAGTCATCAAAATTTAACCTGACTCATTTCCCTCATGATATTATTTGGTGGAGAACCTCATCGAGTTTCAATTTTCATAGCATGCCGAACAGATACCAAGACAACATCATGTGAGCTATCTCAAAGGCATTTTACAGTACAGATTACAATTCATGGTCATGTTCAGCATCTTTCATCAAGTCTGATAAAAAGGGTTTGGAAAGGAACAGAAACCTGCTTTCTACAAGGCCATGGAGCCCAGCTGAGATCCAGGCACAGGCAAGGGTAACCCCACTTAATCCAGAATATGCTGGTGGGCTTCTCTTGCCAGCTGTAGAAGATTAGTGTAAAATATACCCTGGCAACAGAGACAATGACATGTTTTCTTTTTCTAGGTTGCAGACCACACTTCAACCTGAAGAATTTTCCTAATTCTGTGGGTGTTTTCTCTGCCAGCCCTGCACAAACCAACACTTATCTCCACAGGAGTAAACTGCAGCCAGTTCCACTGCCTCGCTTTTCAGATTGGTTTAGCCCTTTGGTTTACTTTAACTTTATCTGAGAAGTATAAATTTACTTGAGGGTACAGCCTGGTTTTGAATATTAGTACAAATGTGCTAGAGGCTGTGGTAATCTCAAGACTGAAACCAGAAAAAAGCAGATATAAACCAGCTTTCTAAATGTAGGTGCATGTAACATTTACAGAAGTCTTCATACATGCACAATGCATACCAAGGTAAGCTACACACTACATGTGTGCGTGCATATGAGCAATAACACACTTAACCTGCCTTTTGGGATCTGAACCATGTATTTGTGCAGGCACACACACTATCTGCAGATGTAAATCTACACACAAATGTTTGCACCCAGTCATCATGCCTGTCATTAAGAATGGCACAAAGACTCAGATCCTCAGGGCATGTGGGTGCCTAGGATTCTCTGATCTCTTTAAGTAGGATTTAGGCACCAAATGGCTCTTGAAGGAGCTAGCCTAAGGGATGTACTTCTACTTTGTTGTGAAAAGCTCTGTTACAATAACTCAATAGTTTGCTAGTAGGTCTCTAGTGTCTGTAAGAATCCACTACAAAAAGAGAGAGAAACAATCTAAATCTATTAAAACAGGAACATTATGGTTTCATTTCAGAGGGCACAGGAAGGAGCCTGCAGTTCCATCAGTTGCTGGGAGCAGAGAGCTGCTCCTGCTGGTTTTCCCTCACATTGCCGTTCTAAAACCTGCACTGTGGGGAAACACCTTTATCTGACATGTGCAGGACAAAGAGGCCTCTGAATGCCTGTATTCTTTCTGTTTACACTTGCAATTGATACAGATATACAATTCAAGGGGCAGGGTCTCAGATCCTTCTTCCTTTCTGCAACACAAAATCTTTCTTTTTTTTGGCAGAAATCAGGGTCTGACTGGGATGGAGTTAAATTTCTTCACAACAGCCCATATGGTTCTGTGTTTCGGACTGGTGACTAAAACACTGTTGATAAGACACCAGTGTTTTGGCTATTTTGACGTGTGTTTTTGGCTATTTCCTTTCTGGAGAAAAAAAGTGAAGATGAGTGTTTCCAGCTGAAACTATGGACAGAATGTCTTGTAATTTAAGATGCTGTCATGAGTATCTAAAATTTAAACAAAGATTTTACTTTTAAAATGAAATCTAGGAAATAATCAGTCTGTTAGGTTTTAGTTTCCAGTTGCTCTCAATCTGGCAGTTCTCCCCTGTTGTAAATTCACTTAAACTCAAACAGTAACCATTGAATTGGAACTTCCTAAGCCAAGTTTCACCACAGAAGAAACAGTCCTAAATTACAAATTCTTAAAACTAGTGTTTCATAGAAGTAAAAAAATTTGAAGTGACACAATGGTTTCTGAGGCTAAACAGTGACACAAACATCTTTGCTTACCTTTTGTTCCTCATACGCTTCTTTGAGACAAACATAATTTGTCAGTGCTCTCATTGCAATTGGAAGCTTCCCGATTGCTTTCAGGTCCACAGGTTTCTTGTGAGCAGATATAATAAGAGTATTCATCCACCAATAAGTTGCCTTCGAGAGCAAATTGACAAATGGCTGCAGAAACCTCACCCCCAGGTCCTGTAGATCCTCTGGTGGCTTTACTTTCTGAGGGTTCATGAAAAATACATACCTCTGGAGAGGAGAAAATAGGCAGCATGTGCTAAGGAATTATCTTATTAGTGGCATCTTTTTCATAAAAATTACATATAGTGCAACTATAGTATCAAATTTGCATTTAATGGTCAAGAATAATTTCCATTTTGACATGATAACTGGCAAAATATTGCGCAATATGGGATGTGAACACAGCTCCATAACCTACATGTACTACCAATCTCTATCTGAACAACAACAAAATAGAATTCTTGGGACACAGTCATATTTTAAACTAACATGGGTAAGAACGTATGCTACATTATGCACTTCCTGAATATACAGTTTGTCTGCCTTAACATAGCATTTAATGTATAGATTGCATACACAAACATCCACCCTTACAAGCACAAATATACATGTATATCTATCTATACAAATATGTATGAACTCTGTGTGTGTACATGTATACACAGGCATGTAAACATACCAAGTCCGGAGGACACACCAAAGACATACATTTTAAAGATATGCCAGGTCCCATTGATTTCCATAGCATTAACCAGACATTTACAGCTAAGCTAAACTTAGGCACTCAGCACAAGCCAGAGTTACCTAGGGCAAAAGACTCATTGTCATCTCCAAGACACCATCACTTCTTTTCAGATCCTGATAAGGAAACCACTTACCCTAACTCGAATGACATTGATCTCCACTGCCATCAGCAGCCCATAAAGAATCACCAGAATTCCAGTGATGCAGAAACGCAGTTGAGAAAAAGGGACACCGTCCTGGCAGTATCTGACCAGCTTGATTGTTTTGGTGATAAAGGCCATTATCCAATAAAGAAAGAGAGCTGTAAAACAGGGGCATGTACATATTTTTTTAATTAAAAAAAGAATTAGCCATACCAGTGCTGCAGTAGATTTAGCGCTCTCAAACAGAAATATTCCATAGCTTAATTCAATGCAAGCATGGTGATCATCTGTATCAGCAATCAGCAGGCTGGCACAGAGTGATGTGAGAATAAGTCAGGAACTCAGGTTTGAGAGATTTGCTTTGCAGTTACTTTTCCCAGGTCACTATTTTCTTTCCTGGGCCACCACCTTTCAAAGAGATTCACACAGGCGGGTCTTCACAAAATTACAAAAGTCCATTGAAGATAATCTGAAGAGGACCTTTGTTATTGAAATGAAGTAAAAGTCACTTAAATTGACAAAGATCATATTGCCTCTCTGAAAAAGCAGAGTGCATTGTGTGTAAACTCATTTTGAAAGAGAGTTCATATAATTTAATTTCATCCTGCATCCTGATTTGTATCTGTCAATGGCTAGTTCAGGTTGAGTGACAGGTAATTTGGAACATGTACTTCTATGAAACATTATCCTGCAATGTCTAGTCAAATTCTTCTGACCATCTCCTGTCCTAGACAGATATCATGATTCTTTAAGGAGTAGTTTCTCAAAGCTAAATAGTCTCACCTCTCCTTTGGAAAAAGTCGGTGGAGGCATACATCATTAGATTGAGTAATCTCGGATTCAACTGCAATGGATGTTGTGAAACAGCAGTCATTGGCACAGGATGGTTTGTAATCAGATTTCTATTACAAGTAGCTTTTTAAAATAGCCCATTCGAATGCAGTCAAGTTCTTGCCTCAAAATAATAAGCTGTGTTAAATAATACCTGAAAAATCATGCTAGGAATATAATAAGCATAGTATGCTTTCCCTTTTGTGATCATTTTAAAAAAAGATGTACCTTCAAAATGGTGTAATAACTCTTACAATAATACTAGTTCAAAGAGCAGGCAATTAACCCTCTCTCTTTTAATACTCTCATACACTTCACCATCCTTTTCATTCTAAGCAAACTGATTTTGGCTAAATTACTGGGTTTTGTAAAAGTAGATAACTATCAGATTTAGACTTACCTAAGAGTAACTTTGGAAAGTTAGATGTTTCAATATTGTGGTAATAGACTATGGACACAGTGGCAGCCACAAACCCCATTATAGCTGGTAGAAAGAGATGCAGATGGCGAGATTTCATTTGTCTGAAAATAAATAAAGTATGAATTAGCTTATTTGATTTTGTCACCGTTGTTATATTCCTATATAGTCTTGTTCTAGTCTTGTTATAGTTGTTATCTTTGTTATAGTCTTGTTCTGCTAATCTGTTTAAGAGGACAAATATGACTTTCCTAGAGACAATAAGATTTTTTCCATGTGAACATTTTAACTTCTGTCAATATTTAATTGCTATTATAGTCTGAGAGGAGAGTAGTAATGTGCTGAGAGAAGCTGTTTCACCTTCATCCCATTCAAATCCATACAGTTCATTAAAAGATGCCCCATGTGTTTTGGGGAAAAACTTATGCATTACTAGCCAACGCATCACACATTATCAGTATACGTTAATGAGTGAGATTAGCTTGGCTATTCACCAAACACTATCACTTACGTATCAGAAACTATGCCCTCTGCTATTTCACACACATGTACGAACAAGAGGGTGAATGTTAGGATCCACCGCAGGTTGTGTCCAGGGAAGTGCAGCCAGGTATTGTGGTGAATCTGGACTTTGGAGCTTTGGCTTCCCCAGCCTGGGAAATAACAGTAATGAAAGAGGAAGGTTATAACACAGCCAGCTAGCAAGTGATCTGGTTATCAATTCCCCTTTCTAATCCATAGGTCACACTTAGTAGCATATAATCAGCACAAACCCTCTAGAAGACCACAGATGATGTTGTTACTAATAACACGACACAAAGGGTGTTTGATTTGCCATGTAGCACCCCATAACGTAGATCTGACCCTCTAGAAAACATGACAACAGACTTCCTATAGTTGCAGTCAGAGAGATGAGGTTCCTGGACAAGAACAATGATGAAAACCAAAAGAAACATTTCAGAGTCTCACTCTTTCATAAGAACTGACAGGTCTCACATGATAGTGTCATCGTGTCCTTCCCAGTTACAGACAAGAATGGGCAAAGTTTCCAACAGATATAAAAGTTTCATCTTCCAATGAGGCCTCAAAGATATATTTACTACAAACAAATAAAATTTATTATCTCTGCCTCAGGCCTGGTTGGGAGTATTGTCTGAGGCGATGCTGCATTGTTGTTTCCTAGTCTCCACTCCCAGGCACTGCCCACTCTGTGTTCCTGGCACATTAAAGCTCCAAGCACAGCATGAAGGCTCAGCTGATTTAATCAACAAATTAATCCTGAAGGTCATTTTCACATGATCACCTCAAATGTTACCTGTCCTTTTCAGGCTGAAGCCAGCAACCTGGTAAGATGCAAAAGAGCAATGACCTGACAGATGTGACAGTGCTGGGGGGAGCTGAGGACTGATCAAAGGTTAGCCTCCCATAATGGCAAGTCTTGTCTTGCCTTTTACTTTGTCCTCTGTCCCTTACCACCCTGTTACACAGCTGTTCTGAGTCAGTCAGCCCAAACAGCTGTATGTGTCCCTCTTACTTCTGGAATTCACTGACAGACTTCCTGAAGCCCACAGAGAATCCCCAAAACAGTACATCTTACAAAAGTAAAGACACAAAAAAAGCCAAACACAAAGTTGTTGAACTAGAACATTAAGTGTTGCACTAGTTCCTTTCAGTAATTACAGAATTGAATTCAAAATCCAGGATACGCTTTTGATACACAAGGATGCAGCATCTCATCATGCTCATCAGGTGACTCAGAAACACGTGTACTAGAGCCTAGGTTTATTCATTTTTGGAAACTGTCAGGATTTCACCATTTCATCCTTGTTTATTATGCGAAGTATCACAGGAGCAAAGTATTTTGTCTTCTCCATTTCCGTTTCAAGCATTTTCTACAGTCTCCTCAGTTTTTCCTCATCTATTGTGGCTTTCTTTGACCTTGCTCCTATCTTTATGTCTCCCAAGCAGCTTTTCATTTTTATTTCCTACGTACATACATAAAAACATAATGTACAGTTTAAGCTACTATAGGTTTGCTATAGTAGCTTGTACAGTTTTTGCCACTATAGGAAATAGAGCGAATTTTCCATGGCTGCCATGCTGGTTTTTTTTCTTTTGTTAGATCTTATTTTTCCTTCCCTTGCTTAACTATTTAATTAGTTTTCACTTACTGGATCTTGTCATAGATTTGATTGCTAGGTACGACAGGTTCTGATTGCCTATTATTAAATCATTTCAGCTTCTTTTCACGAAATCATGGTTTGAATATAGTCCTAAATTAAAATCTTCCTTGTGGAGAAATGTATTACTTTGTATATATACAACACCAGGAAGGGAATGTCAAAGAATTGACATGTCATTTCCTACACAGTTGTCAGAATACTTATTTTTATTAACACTTATTTCCTTTTGATGGTTATTCAAATCTCTTTATCTCCTATAATCACTTAGAATGTTTACACTGTTTACAGCTCTGAAAAAGTATTAAATTGTAGTTGTTTCAATGCTGCAAATAACTAGGATAAACAACTACAGAGAAAAAGTATTTTTAGAGTACTAGTTTAGATGAGATGTTTTATAAGAATACATAAGTTAGAGCCATTCCACTGTCCTAGATTCTTCAAGAGAGATTTATCATTTCTTATTTTCATTGCTATGGAAAAAAAATCTCACTTTTTATCTACTTATGTTTTAAAATGTTAGCAAAAGAAGTAATGATTCTGTTTTAAAAGTTTCCTGTGCTACTTCTAACCTTAGATCCACACTGCACATTTTGGATATTCTCTGAAATTCACATAACTTGGAAGGAAATTCAGACCCATTACCCTAAGTCTTCGGGTATCTAATAATAGCAAAGATTGCAAATTGCCAATTTTGAATCTGAAGAAAACTTCTCCAGAGAGAAGATTCAAAGCATTTGGATCTGATTTCTCTGATTCTTATCCATATTTTCATGCTGCTTAAGATTTATATTTACATTTTATTCATGCTTTGGATTTATATCTAAAATTCCCAACTTTTCGAGCAGGTTGGCTTCACATCCTCTGGGTTCAAGCCATTCTGTCACTTCTTTTTTAAAATTAATAAATACAAAGCATCCAACAGTTTGAACCAATACCTCAAAGCACATAAAAACATGACTGAATATAAGTGCATGTTCAAATGTTTATGGGATTGCACAGCTCCACTGTGATGACTCACCAATGAACAAAATTGGAAAGGTGATAAATAGCAAGAAGACATGAGGAACCAAATTGAGCGCATCCACAAAGCAGACATTTCGTAGGACACCAGCACTGATGTTGTAGGCTGAAGCATTATCATTACCACAAAATGCAAGCCTCATCACTTCCAGAAGGTCTGACTACTACAAAAAAGAGAGACATGTTGAAGCAGTAGTTGACTGCCAAGACTACTAACATTTCTTTTAGCTAAACATGAAATAAATAAAATAAAAAGATATAGGAGCAGAACAATGAACAACTCACAGAGAATAATTCAGTTGTATTTTGAAAATGCTTTTCAGACCTGTCAAGTATAAACACATTAGAATGAAGGCTGTGTTTTTAATAAATGTGCTGCTTAGTATATACTCATTAAATTCACTACATGATGTCTTCTACTGTTTGTTTTAGGCACAAGTATATGCTGTAAGTGATCTATGAGAATACAGAGAAAGAAAAAGGAAGTTCTAAAAATAATTATTTCCTTTTCTTATAAGAAAAGTGAATTGCACATAAGCTGACTCCTGCATGTTGCTGCTTATTTGATGAGCTAACTTTCTCTGCGCAACATATCTGCTCCTATGATTTGTTGCACATTATTTTCAGTGCAAGCTCTGAACTTCTGATATTTGCCATCTGGCAGCTTTGCATTCATGGGTATTTTATATTTCTTCATTGTGCCATAGACCAGCAGTTGTCACATACACTAGTCATTACTGATGATGTGCCAAACTCTTAATCAAAGTACCTTGTACTGAAGATTGCATAGACAGTAAATCAGTACTTATGCCCAGTCTTGCAAATCTTTGTGCATGTGCTTAGCTTCATCTAAGGAGTTCTCAGACTTCCATGGTTTCTTACGAGTTTATCTTTGTACACCAAGATAAGTTCATGTGTTCGTGCTTGCAGAGCATGGGCCACAATATGACTCAGAGTTATGGCCAGTTTCTGGCTTTTAACAACCTGTGTGTTATTTATTTATTCATTCTTCTTTATAGGGAGATGAAACAAGATTGCTACCAAAATGTTTCCTACCTGGTTTCTTTTCCCAGGACTTATACACATCAACATAGTGTTGCAGAGTAGGTTATGTAAACTCATATGTTTTTCTGAATTTTACACTCTAAAAAATTTTACACTCTAAAATGGAAAGAGTATCTTCAGTTCAGCAAAATATATGTGTACTTTGGTGAATACATCAACAAAATTGGTATTAATGAGTTTTGCAGAATTATAAGAATATAGACATGCAAAAATTCATTAATACATTTTTTTAAAAAAAGTTAGTTGAATGGGGAGAAAAAGGCTTGTTTTCTTTCCTCAAATAGTTTAGATTATTTCTGAGCCTAGTTGTTTAAACAAAGTAAGAATAAGGTGAGCCTACATTAATCAAATACTCCCTTACAGAAAGCAGAAATAGACCTTCAAAGAATACAGCATTCAACCTCTGCCAGCCCTCCTTTTTGCTTTTAACTAATTTTGTGCTGGACCTGAAAAGCATAATCCATACTGAAATACATCAGTGAAATTCATAAAGAAGCTTCATTGAAAATAATGTGAGAAATGCAGTCCCTTTTCCATGCATATCAGCAGTTTATGGCCTGAGATTTGCCAGAGGGTCAGCACAGCTGAGGGTCATATATGGAGCACATCCTGCAAAATTGTGTGTATTTACTTACTGTGGTGCAAAAGTTGACAGGCTCTTCAGTAGAACAGAATTTGATGGAGAGTTTTGCCCATTCTCTATAAAGAAAGGAATGATATGACCACTATCATCCTGTCATCTTATTTTTATATAAAAATATTACGTATTCATAAATGTATATGACTAGTAACACAAAAGAAACATTATGTTAATATGAATTCTGTTAGAATAGACTGAAGAGGTATTAAGAAAACCAATATGAAACTTTTAAAGAAACTACAGAGAGATTCCTTGGTTTTAATTTGTAAAAGCTTAACATGACTCCTTTAAGAGAAACATAATGCTAATGATAATCTTTTAAAAATCAGAGGAGTTGTTTCCTCATCTTTATCAAAGGTCAGAAGTCCAAGAGAGTTCTGCTGGGAATTTTCCTCCCTTTCCCACAAATACGACTCTTCTCTGAGACAGCATAAGATGCTGTTGTGGTCTAGTGGTTGGATTGGTACCAAAAGGCAGGAAGATCCTGGGTTCAAATAAGCACTGAATCATTGACTTACAGTGTAACTTTTGGCTTCTAGTCAAAAATAAATCTGGGAGAAAGAATTAAAAACATGCCCAAGAGAAGTGAAAGGAACTGTTGTGGTTTGGGTTTTTTTTCCATATGTAAGGAAAGGAAATGGAATATAAGCAGAAGATATTCCCATGGAAGAAAGGAGTGTTAATTGTACATAGAGTAACATCTAGCTAGGACCTGTCATCAATTTGTAGAGGTTTCATACCACGTCTCAAGCAGTTGTTCCTAAAAGCTGTCAATAAATACATATCTTTCAAGAATCACATCTGCATCTTCACAAGAATCTGTGCTGTGCTTAGTTTTGTGACGGAGTATGTCCATCTAACACTCTTAAACTGTTTTAAGGGAACACAAAACCACTCCATCATTTTCTCCCCATCCATTTCTGGAGCAGAATGCAGATCTGATACACCATCCACAGTTGTGCCCATGTGACTGGAACTTGTTCTGTTTTTGGAAAAATTACATACATAGGACACTCTCTGGAAATTCACAGGCTCATCGCCCTAGGCATAAATCATGTCATGTGGTTTCTACTTCTTTGCTCAAGTTTCACAAATAGGGGAAATATAATGGATGAAATTTTACTGGCATGTGAGGGAGGACACTTGAGAGTCCCATTTGATTCAAAGCTGAAAATAGCCATTACTTTCTGCTGCATCTGGGCATGCCAGAAGCTCATTCATTAGCCTCAAGGTTTAACAGACTGTGTTGATTTCCAAAGAAGGACAGAAAGAAAAGCCCCTAAGGCACAAGAACAAGTCCTTGATTTCTCTGGACAGTATAGGGCATTTCACAAGAGTGCTTGGGCAGCTCTACCAAAGTTAACAGGGACTGAACCACAACAGGTTTCCCGATGCAATTGCTCATCCTGAAGCGTAACCTTCAGTCTTCTTCAAATGAAAGTTTGGCAATATAAACCAAAATTTCTTGCACCTACACTCAGATTCCATGCTTGCAAAGTTCAGCATAGCTACAGATAAAGAGGTTCTCAGGGCTGCAAAGAGTGCAAGTAGCATTTTCAAAAGATCCAAATTAATTTGAGAGTCTACATTACATTTTCAACCAGTATTTCAGTATTGAGATGTAAGGCTAAAGAGTTCTTCAATAATTCTAAAAATTTTGAAGAGTTTTAAAAGGCCTCAGCTATTCCAATTACTAATGAGTCCCAGTTTTGAGAATTTTCACTTAAAAAGCTGAGCCTGAGAGTTTGGAACATCCTGACTGTAGATAACCAATAAAAGGCAGAGTGAAAAGGCACTCCTCTTCTGTAAAACTGTAAGATTTCATTTAATGAAATGAAAATGTCAAGTATAAAACCAATAAATTTAGAAAAAAACATAAAGAATGGCAATTTTGCTTACTGTTATAACTCATCAAAAACTGCAGCTAGATTTAGAAAGGAAGACAGAACACTTTTATGACTGATCACTGACCAAATTTGGTTCCCTTAATAATAATTAAACTACTCTTCCATTAACTCTTCTGGTAAGCCAATGCTGGACTTCAATCAGAACTAGATCTGTAGAGAGCTGAATAGTGTTATCTTGCCTGTGTGATAAAGTGCTGTTTATTTCACTCAGCACTGAGCATTATGCGAGTACGTAATTAAATACACTGAAGACTTTTTATAATTTTCTTGTGCACCAGTTGCTGATCATTGCCAAAGACAGAATGCTGACCACACCAAACAACAGTCTAATCCTGTAATGGATAACCACACTAAAGATCTTCACTTTAGCCCTAAGTAAGTCAGAAAGCAGATCTGGATCAAGGATTCCCACGGGGTAGACAACGATGATTTTCTCCTTAGCAAAGATGAGTAGACAGACTTTTTAGGCCACAGGAAGTACACAGGAAGAGATCAAAGAGGAAAAACTAGGCTGCAGAGATACACAAGGAGAGTTGAAGAGACTTTGATTGTCAAAGGATGGAAGAGATAAAAACAGTGATTGCTGGTAACATTCCCTAGTAGCAGTGCAAAACAGTCCCTGTATCTGCCAAGATCCTTTCCTTGGTAACACCACCAGCAGTGCAAAGCTTGGCTTCCTGCAACTGTACATAAATGAGTTCAGCAGCCAAGCCAGATGGTTTTATCATCCTTAGCAGTCTGGTGCTGTAGGCAATTGCCTGCTTTGCTGTAGGCTACACAGTCTAGTGGAGAGCTATGCAAATATTAGTTCACTCTTAGAATTAATGGTCTTCTATCACCATGGTGCTGTTCCCAAGATAAGAAGTCCTGATCACAGCAAGCTTGAGATCAGTGATGGGTTGTTGCAGCTGCCATACCTCAATTGCAAAGTTAGCTCGTGTAGGACTCATGAGCTATGGGGCATAACAGCTGAGAAACACCACTAGTGTCTTAGCAAATCTTTATCTACGTACAAGGAAGGTTTGCTGGAAAGCAAAGGCCTCTTCTTCTCATATGCCAAGGCTTTTTCTCTAAGCTCACATTCAGGTCACAATCTTCAGTGCTGAAGGCTTCTTTACAGACAGATGGCTTTGTCTAGCAAATAGCTGTGTCTGTGAAAAATGAGAGTAGTCTGACAGCCACATTAAAACAATAAAATGAATAACCTAACCATGAATATTCAGAGAACAGATGAAAGGGCAGTGAGTTGTTTTGAAATGTGTCAGCCATCTGAAGTTATTTCTCATCAGGTAATAGCAGTCTTTCAGCATAACTGTTGAGATCCTCGTATATAAGACAATGGTTTTTATAGTCATTACAAAAAAATGGCCTTCCCAGACACAATTTCCCTTTTGTTGAATATAGTAGGCCACCAAAATGTGCTGGGATGATTGCACGAAAGTCAATACCTCATAATGTATTTGTTTCACTACTTATTACAGCAGGAATTTTATAATTTATAATAGTGTTGCCAGGCATACTAAGTTTAACCTAGCATTTCAGACAGTGCAAATGCAGTGATGTGATAAAGATCTTCCAATAACAAGCACAAGTTATCTGAGGGTATCCACTACACTCAGCACCCTAATAAGGGTGTCAAATACCATGCAGTTTTTCAGTTTAATACTTTGTTGGCGGGAAGGCTGTTATCCTTTAAAGTTATTGACAAATTGCTCACTTTAACTTCAGTCTTTACAAACTCTAGAAATGGTCAGAAATTTTCAGAGGTGTTGTTTCTTTCTGCTTTGAAAATGGCCTTTGCTGAGCAGTCAGCTACCAGCTAAAGGCACCGGCAAAACTTCACAGAGGAGGAGAATGGAAAGAACAATCAGGAGGATGGGGCCTATGATGGTACCAGTGGAGGACAAGTTTCAGGTCTCCTTTTGATCATTTGGGAATCTGATTCCCTGTTGATTTACTTTAATGAGGATGTGAACTTTCTGATTAGTAGATCATTCTGTAACACAATAGCTAAAATAAATTATGTCCTTTAAACATTTAAATTTTCATCCTAAAATTCCCATCACTCGCAAGTTGAGACTTTCTGATTTTGGGTTAAGGTGTATTGACATTGTCATAATATAATAAACACTAATCAGCACAAAAGAGATTTGAGAATAAATACTTACCATGAATAAGAAAGGTGTTTT
This sequence comes from Clamator glandarius, assembly GCA_033459285.1. Taxonomy (NCBI): domain Eukaryota; kingdom Metazoa; phylum Chordata; class Aves; order Cuculiformes; family Cuculidae; genus Clamator; species Clamator glandarius. Next base: position 1,906,198 of record JAUNZM010000116.1, on the reverse strand, counting down.
GGTAAGGAAAAAGAAAAGGACAAAGTTGTAAACTTGAATATGACGTAGCACTGAACCTAAACACGAATCTCATTTTAACAAGCATAAACGAGGATTCTTAGGGCACCAAGCCAGTTCCTGAGATAAGTTTTCCATAAGCAATTGTGAAGAGGACAATGTGAAAATAGCAGATAAATTAAATTTCCATAAAAATTATGAGAACATCTTTACTGAGTGCAAAACAGTAAAAATTCTAGTTAAAGGTATTTTAATTGTCTCAGGGTCTTTTAAAGTGCACCTAGAAGTCCTCATATTCAAGAGTTTCCTCTTATCTGTACTATCACTTTATGTTCATTATAGACATGTTCAGCATGCTCTGAAAGATACTTATGATTATAAAAGAAAGGGTATGAATACGCTCCTTAAATGGACCTTTTTCAGGAGAATCCAGAATATTCTGAAATACATTTATTTCAGTAATTCTGTTGCCTATATTAAAAAAAATCAATAGCTGCAGTTCCTAATTAAAATATATCAGTTTACAGAGTGTACTTAGGTCTTGGTTCAGAATTTTTCTTTTGGTCTTACATATAATATGCATTATATGCCCATATGCGCATATATACACATACATATATACATGTATGTGTAGGAATACAGATGCAGGTTGGAAAGTACTCAGAGTTTTACCAGAGCAGTTATTTCTAACCTTCTGAATAATTAAGTCATAACAAAAGCAAGCATTCATCTATCTGTTTCACAGACAAAATTTTAATTAAGGTCAAGTTATTAGTTTATAGGTTTGGATCAGCACAATGGAAGGCCTAACTGTAACATTTGCCACAGATTTTAGGTTAGTGCTCTGAATATTTACCTTTTCTAGGTATAAGCCTACAAGTGTCCTTACCTTGACAAAACCACTGGACCTAAGGCAATATCTGTAGTCTATAGTCTATGCATTATTTGCAGAGAGTTCTGCTAAGGTAATGGCAAAAGTTGTTGCCCCTTTAAAATCTAGTTTTTAAATAAACGATCCTGTACAAAATATAATTTTCTTTTTTATTCCTGCTTAAACTGTGCCACCTATTGTAGACAGATCCTGCCTCTCTGCTAAGCACTCCTTCAGTTACCTTGAGGGTTAAGGTGCTGAATTACTTCTGATACTCGTCAGCATTCGCGTTGCTAACTCGCATATACCGGCAGCCCAATCCAAACGTTACTGAAATCGATGCAAAGAATCTCATTGACTTTGGTAGGTTTTTGGATCAGGCTCCAAACAGAGAAAATCACAACAGCAGTGGTGCTAAACAATCTACTGGCACTGAAAACATCTGCAGTGATCCCACACACGTCTGATACACTGCTTTTTGATTTTTTGGTAAGCTTCTTAACACAATGCGATTTTAAACATCAGCGTGTTACACTGGTTGCTATAAAACCTTCAATTTCTCATGCCAAGACAGGACAGCTTAAAAAAAAGAAATGTAACCCCGCAAACAGCAGCAAAGAAAACATCAGCTGGAAGGGACAGTAAGGGCTGAGAATGCCTGTGAATGAAAAAGGAAAAGGAAAAAGAGATTGGAATTGTAATTCCAGGAAAGAACGAGGAGCAGCCCTGTCCCACAGATATAAAGGGAAGGAGGAGGAGGTGGTTAGTGGGAGATAATGGGGGAGGGTCATTGCATGCCCCGTTTCGTTGCTGAATGTTAGATCAAACTCTGTAGCTTACCTTTGTAAACACAAAACCAAAATACCAACCAAAATTGTCACTCAGTTGTGCTATGTGATCAATATCACCCCGATGGCAGGATTTTCCTCCACTCAGTGAAGCTGCTCCAAGCCCTGGCGTGGATTATTTTTAGGCTGGTGATGGGAAGATCAGCTGCTGCCTCCTATCGAGTTTCCAAAGCGCACAAACTCTTCTAGTTTTTCTCATACGTTGAAGGGGGCAGGAAACTGGGAAGAGACAGGCAAGCAAAAAGCACCAATTTTTCACCTACTAAAGCTGCAGTCTCCTGAGATTTTTTCTGTTTGCTTTTATTTTCAGTTTTCCCTCACTGGAGCAGTAAGATTCCAAGAGGCTGTGTTACAGTCTATGAACTATTATCAGATGGTTTTTCTGAAGTAATTGATTTAGACAAGGTAGTCTAACTTTGGCAGACTTGGGGAGCTTCAGCTTTTGAATTCTTTTGAATTAATCTCAGATAATTTGAATTTGACAAGATAATTTTGCACATCTTCCATTATCTTGAGCAGAAGAGAAAAGAGAAGCCTACTCAGATATTTTAATTTACCCTAGACCCCTCCAGACTATTCTGCTTAAAGTACAGACCAAATCCCACTTTTTGATCTGCTTCTTTTAAAACAGATCATTTTAAAACCTGAAATAAAATTCAAAACTGATTTGATACTCATACCAGGAATATAATTTTCAACACAGTAGCCCTTATTTAGAAGGGATAGTAACTTCTGGCTGCAAAATACATTGCATATGTTTACTTAGTAAGAATGAAGTCCCTAGGGAGCCTACATGTAGTCAGTTGTTTTGTTTGCTCATTTTCTTTGAATGCCATTTAACCAAGATATTCCAAGGCTCAGATTTTCTGTCATTATAGTTGCACTTGAGCCTGACAACTGAAGGCTGCAAGTAGCAAAGACGTGGTACTTGGTGGTGAAACACAAGACAAATAGTAGCGCAGGGTGGTTTTGAGCACAGCTATTCACTTGTTAGGTACCAGAGCTGGGGGCTCCCAGGACAGAATTTGCTTAGACCTTGTAGAATCCAGGGGTTGCATCTAGATCACTAGAAAGCAAATGTTTTCAAATGGATTGCAGTTGAAGATGTTTTCACACCATGAAAGGTATTACAGTGAGCTGTGATCTGAGAATTCAGTTGGATGGCCGAAAACAAACACCAGCAGGACTCGTCAAAAACTTGGCAAATCCACCTTGTTCCTGGTGCTTCTTACCTTATGATTGTAGGGATAAGAAACCAGACACCTCATATCTAGAGAAAATGGACACATTTTGTTCTCTTCCGTTAACTTGAAGCATCAAACCAGCATTGTACTAGGCAACTGAGGCAGACCTCAACAGTCTTCCATGGAACCTGAGATATTTTACTTGCATTTAATTTTTTGCTTTTTTTTTTTTTCTTTCGTTCTTTCATGTCATAAACTTCAAAGTTTTAGAAAGAAAAGATTGTGGATCCCAACCTTCTGCATTCTGCTATATGTGTTTCATTAAAGAAGTAACTATAAAATAAAATCTTCACTCCATCTAATCACCATCTAAAACAGCGCTGTTGTGATGTTTCTGAAAATACATATAGTTACAGGTAGATGTGAGTAGCATTTATGGTCACAATTGTTTTTGCCAAAACATGATAATTTGGCTGTTGTCTTTTAGCTCTCTTATTTCCACGGAACTGTTTAAACAGGAAGGAAACAAAGGAAGGTGAAAAAGGTAAAATTACTGGGGAAGCCACCAGCATCTTTCATTTTCCTGTTTCTAAATGAAGTTCTTTCATGTGACAATCTAAAATATTTTGAAACGCATTTTTAAAAGGATTTAGAAAAATGAAAAGCTCTTAAATGTCAGAAAACATTCTGTTCTGATTGGAAGTTTGTTTTTTTTTTTTTTTTTGCCCCTGGGCTTTTCAATTTGCTGGGCAGGGCTGGGGAGGGAAAGGAAGAGAAAGACAATAATGAGAATTTAGAATGCTTCAGGATATGTTTGGAGCTGTAAGTGAATGGAAAATAACTCGAGCTGATTCTCAGGTATCCTGATGTACTGTATGTCTCCAGTTTTCCCACGTTAGCTTCCAGTTTCCTACGACAGCCTCTAGCAGCCTGGTGCTCAGTTACCAGCACTCATCGCATCCGCAGCTGCGTGGGCTGCGCGCTCCGGGTTCAGCAGTGCAGAACCAGCCAGGGTACCAGCACCGCCAGCCACGCAGGGCGGCCCGCGCCGGAGGCTGCTGCTGGGAGGGATGCTCGGCCGTGGAGAGGGATGTGCCGGCCGTGGGGAGGATGCTCGGCCTCGGGGAAGGATGCTCGGCCGTGGGGAGGGATGTGCCGGCCGTGGGGAGGGTGCTCGGCCGTGGAGAGGGATGCTCGGCCTCGGGGAAGGATGCTCGGCCGTGGGGAGGGATGTGCCGGCCGTGGGGAGGGATGCTCGGCCGTGGGGAGGGATGCTCGGCCGTGGGGAGGGATGCTCGGCCGTGGAGAGGGATGCTCGGCCTCGGGGAAGGATGCTCGGCCGTGGGGAGGGATGTGCCGGCCGTGGGGAGGGTGCTCGGCCGTGGAGAGGGATGCTCGGCCTCGGGGAAGGATGCTCGGCCGTGGGGAGGGATGTGCCGGCCGTGGGGAGGGATGTGCCGGCCGTGGGGAGGGATGCTCGGCCGTGGAGAGGGATGCTCGGCCGTGGAGAGGGATGCTCGGCCGTGGAGAGGGATGCTCGGGCGTGGGAAGGATGCTCGGCCGCGGGGAGGGATGTGCCAGCCGTAGGGAGGGATGCTCGGGAGTGGGGAGGGGTGTGCCGGCAACGGGCAGGCGCAGGTGACCTTGGCTGATGGGCATCTTAAAGGGAGAAGCTGCTTTGCCTGATGGCTTGGGGAGCAGGGAAGGGGATGAGGAGGTGGGAAAGGGAGTGCAAAAAATTCTAAGCGTTTCTTAACAATACCACTGACTTTTGACTCCCAGCTCTGAGGCAGGGGAAACCCACAGCCCTGCTGGCAATGATTTTCACACTCTAGTGGGCTTCCATCAGCTTGACGAGTTTAACCCAAAAGAACTAAAATGGTGGAGGACTAGCAGGAGAGGAAAGAAGGTTTTAATAAATGAGAACTCACCGTTGTGAGGGAAATGACCCAAAAAGCCGCTGCAGGTATGGATTCGTTTGCCATACCTCCCAGCTGAGCACTCTCCACTTGAATTGTCTTGGTTTATTTAACTCACTGAATAGGAGAAGGAGGGTACCTGAACACTAGGCACTGCTCACATAACAGCTAATCTGGGTTCAGCTGGCAACAGCTTGCTTTGCCATTTTCTAGACTGAGGACCAGTCCACAGGGCTCCCTCTGTGTGTGCTTTAAGGCATGCCAGTGCTAACAATCAACTCACTAGACCTTAACAAGTTACTACTCCTTAGTTAAACTCAGCTAGCTGAGTGCAAGCTCCTAGTCTTTCCCATTTCTTAGGTGAAGACCTGGAGTCACCATCATTTCACCTGTGCATGCAGGTTATTTTGTCTTGAGTAATTGACATTAAATTTTTGTGGGTTTTTTTGAGAAAACCTATTGTGGATATTTTGCTCACCAAGTGGGACTAAATTCCTTGACTTATTTTAAAACTACATATATCATTTATATCAGGGCTTTATGCTAATATAGCAATATAAACAAATATTCAGAGTAAATTCCATAAATTGTGGTCTATCAATGATTTATTTTACTTCTAAATTTGTCACACTGACAGAATTCCCATAGTGATGTGTCAGAGCTTGTGCCATCATATTAAAAGATCAGATTGACGCAGTTTCAAGACTAATTTTACAGCCCACCATAAAAATGAACAGCTTGCTGTGTTAGTTTTAATTACACATTACTGATTTTAGTTAAAAAAAATCAATCTGCCAAGAAAACGTTAACGAAGTACCAAAGAATCCATTTTCTATTTTAATTTTTTAATGTAATGGAAAACACAGCCTAGTCTTTGAATAACTTCTATGCCTCTTTTAAATATTTATGATGATTAAACTTGGAGGGGGGAAGCAGTAGAAGCTTAGTGTTATATGGAATATTTTCCACAGTTTTTTTTCCTTGTTTCTATGGGGAAAACTGTAGTGGAAAATACATACAGAAAAAGTTCAACAGAGCAACCTGAGCAGAGAAGAGCTCTGTGTGGAGGAGAAAACCCAGACCTCAGAGTTCGTCAGTATAAAAGGTGCATAGAGCCATAGGACTTGAACAGGGATTTACAAACCCTCTGATCTTTGATGGACAACTGTGCATAAGTGGCACGATCGTGAAGTCAGAGGCACTAAAATACAATGCTATGATTTATACCTCTTAATCTTGGCTGAATCTGCATACAAAGTTGCTGGTTAGATGCTATACACAACATAACTTTTCAGATCTCCAGTTTATTTGTTCTGTTTGATAAAGTTTGGGGTTTGTTTGTTGTTTTTTTAAAAATAGTCAGTCACATTGGCAACCAAATACTTATGGTTTGGATTACACTCTTTCTTTGCTTCAAAAAAAACCCATACACGGAACTAGAGGAGTGTAGCCCTAATATACACATGCTATGCTACATTTAGGAATTAACATAAAACACTGGAGTGGTTTTAAAAATTTTATCCTCTATATTTTTCTTTTCTTCTTCTTTGAGGTATGGAAATAAATTTTCCACCTGAAATATTTTTGCATGTATCTGCTTTACATTATTGTGCACAGCAAGAGAATATGACAAAAAGGGTAATAATCATGACAAGCATCTTGTAAAAGTCATCCTCACCATTTCTACTAGCAGGTAGGACCCACATAGTCCTTCTTCCACATCCCTTACCATTTCCAGTTGTAATCCAGAAGTTGTCATGCTTGAGCACTGTTATATTCTATGCTGAGATAAAAATATACTGTAAAGAAACACGAATCATCAAAAGTACAAGAAATTTCTTTTCTATGAAAAGATTAAATTAATTTGCTTATGTTAACCCTGAAACCTGACATCCACTGTATACAAAATGCAGCAATTATTTATTATTATTATTATTATTTGCACCATAATACATTTTTTAAAAGGCCTTTACCATAAGAAAATACATCCAATCTCTAAGATGATCCATATCTTTTTCAGGCAAGGTATGTAGTATCATTGCCTTGCTTTCCAAAAAAGCATTCATCTGTAAAGGGTCCCACATCTGCCTTTTATGTAAATTATACTCCAGTCTCTGAAGCTTTTTAGCATAGTCTCTGCTCAAGTTTCTGGGAACAAGAAAGATCTTCTATTAAAATTCACATTCATAAAAAAGACAAACTCAAAATATAATTAAAGTCATTGTGGTTACACTTTAGGTTGTATTTAGGTAATTTAACTGCTCCAGTATAAGTGTAGTAATTGAAGTTTTGATATGCACTGCTCTGTTCTTTGAGTTACTAGGTACTCTTGTATTTAGTGGGTACTAAATACTGAAGTCCTGGATCTCTGATATTTTCTTATTCTCTTCTTGCTGAAGTCACCTGCAATCCTCACTGGAAATCAGGAAATGGCAAGATAAGCCTGAAGTCCATCTTACAGCACACAGAACTTTATTAAATCTCATGCTTACATAGATCAAAATCTGAAATAAAAGTTAGTCAAAACGTTAAGATCAGTTTAAAATAGCTCTACTTCCTTACAGTAAGACATGCCAATGGCACAGCAGCAGAAGACAATATCTTAGCAGAAGATACAAAAGCCCATAAATGAAAACAAATAAAAATGTCCTAAATCATGCAGCAATTAGTATACTGCAGAAACATTATGTCATCAAGGAATAATCCCTCCACAGACTTTCCCAAAACACTTTCTGAAGCTTCTTGGTAGGATATATCCAAGGTACTTCTGTAGCAGTATTCGAGGTGTGGTCCCATCAGTGCTGAGTACAGAGGGAAAATAACCTCACTGGACCTGCTGGACATTCCGTTTCTGATACAGTTCAAGATGCTATTGGCCTTCTTGGCCACCTGGGCACACTGTTGGCTCATATTCAGTTGGCTGTCAATCAACACCCCCATGTCCTTCTCCTCCAGGCAGCTCTCCAGTCAGACTTCTCCCAGTCTGTACCTCTGCTTAGGATTGCTGTGTCCCAAGTGCCCAGTATTTGGCCTTGTTAAACCTCATGCCATTGGCCTCAGCCCAGCAGTCCAGCCTGTTCAGATCTCTTTGCAGAGCACCCCTACCCTCAAGCAGATCCACACTTCCACTCAGCTTAGTGTCATCCACAAACTTGCTAAGGGTGCACTCGATGACTTCATCTAGGTCGTTGATAAAGACATTGAACAGGGCTGGGCTGAGCACTGAGCCCTGGGGAACCCCACTTGTAATTGGCCTTTAACTGGAGTTACCTCCATTTACTACCACTCTTTGGGCCCGGCTATCCAACCGGTTTTTCACCCAGGAGAGTGTGCGCCTCTCCAGGCCAGAGGCCGACAGTTTCCATAGCAGAATGCTGTGAGAAACTGTGGCAAAGGCTTTACTGAAGTCCAGGAAGACCACATCCACAGCCTTTCCCTCATCCAGTGTGCAGGTCATTTTGTCATAGAGGGCGATCAGGTTAGTTTGGCAAGACCTGCCTTTCATGAACCCATGTTGACTGGGCCTGATCATCCGATTCTCTTGCATGTGCTTCCTGATAGCACTCCAGATCACCTGTTCCATGACTTTCCCTGGCACTGAGGTCAGACTGACAGGCCTGTAGTTCCCTGGGTCCTCCCTGCGCCCCTTCTTATAGATGGGCACAACATCAACCAGCCTCCAGTCCAGTGGAACTCGCCCATTCAGCCAGGACTGTTGGAAGATGATGGAAAGGGGTTTGGCCAGCACATCCACCAGTTCCCTCAACACTCTTGGATGGAAATGCTGACATGCTGAGGCAATCTGGAGATCATTGAACAAATTTGACCAAAATCACTCTACCCAATTCTGCAGTTTTGAACTGGTGTGTAAATTGATTGTACATGATCCTGCATTCAGATATTCTGATGAACTAATTTATCCCTTTTCCCAGTTACCTCAGATGTAGGAAGACCAAGCTAGTATATGTGCCTGAGAATGTGTTAACATGTTAAGCAATGTATTGCTTACCACTCCAGATGCAATTAAAAATGAACCCCATCTGTAACAACTCAGATCCAAATCTGGTCTGTAGATGTATCATCATCCAGCAGATGCTTCAAACTAAAAGGTGATTTGTTTTTGTTTTTTTTTATCTACAGTGAGACAGATCCTGTGAACCGATTTGCATCAACTAACTGCTGGATGTGCTGAGGGATGTCTGAAGAGAATAAATGAGATCTTCAGGAGGTCAAACTCCCATGTCCCCGTTCATAAAATCCTAGATGGAAAGATTAGTTCATGGAATCAGAAGGCAATATGTTGAACACACATTTCATACATTGCTTTGTGTCCTGAGGAGCTGGTGTGTATATGCAATTTTATTTAGACTAAAAAAACCCTCAAACTCTCTTTATCTGTTCTTAAGGCAATATTATGTTTTTGGAAGAAGTAGCTAATGATATTCTGATTGATGTTCCACAGAACAGAGAAACAAACTGTGAGAAAAAGTGAGGTGTAGTAAAAGGAGGCACCTTAGAGGATGTCTCCAGGACCATTTGTGTCTTTGAGGTAAAATACACATCCTGCATGCCTTCATTGAGCACAACCTCTTGTAAGAAAAGACAGCTTTATTTGAACTGGATATTTGGCTAAAGTAACTCAAAAGGTGAGATCCAAGGGAAAAAGAGAGAGGAATCTGGTCACTTTCAGGAACAATGAAGACAAGCAGGTCCATTGTGGAGTAACCGTGTTCTGAAGTTTCTCATATTCCCAGCTCAGTTCTGGGTCCAGTCCTGTTTAATGTCTTTATCAATGACCTGGATGAAGGCATTGAGTGCTCCCTTAGCAAGTTTGCAGATGACACTGGGCTGGGTGGAGGTGTCGATCTGCTGGAGGGCAGGGAGGCTCTGCAAAGGGACCTGAACAGGCTGGACCGCTGGGCTGAGATCAACGGCATGAGGTTTAACAAGGCCAAATGCCGAGTCCTGCACTTGGGGCACAACAACCCTAAGCAGAGGTACAGACTAGGAGAAACCTGGCTGGAAAGCTGCCAGGAGGAGAAGGACCTGGGGGTGCTGGTTGACAGCCAACTGAACATGAGCCAGTGTGCCCAGGTGGTCAAGAAGGCCAATGGCATCTTGGCCTGTAGCTGAAATGGCGTGACCAGCAGGTCCAGGGAGGTTATTCTCCCTCTGTACTCGGCACTAGGGAGACTGCTCCTCGAGTACTGTGTTCAGTTCTGGGCCCCTCACCACAAGAGGGATGTTGTGGCTCTGGAGCGAGTCCAGAGAAGAGCAACAAAGCTGGTGAAGGGGCTGGAGAACAAATCTTATGAGGAGCGACTGTGAGAGCTGAGGTTCTTTAGCCTGGAGAAGAGGAGGCTGAGAGGAGACCTTATTACTCTCTACAACTACCTGAAGGGAGGTTGTGGAGAGGAGGGTGCTGGCCTCTTCTCCCAAGTGACAGGAGACAGGACAAGAGGGAATGGCCTCAAGCTGTGCTAGGGGAGATTTAGGCTTGAGATAAGGAAAAAATTCTTCACAGAGAGGGTGGTTAGGCATTGGAACGGTCTGCCCAGGGAGGTGGTTGAGTCACCGTCCCTGGCAGTGTTTAAGGTGAGGGTGGATGAGGTACTTAGAGGCATGATTTAGGGATTGGTGGGAATGGTTGGACTCAACGATCCGGTGGGTCTCTTCCAACCTGGTTATTCTGTGATTCTGTGATATTCATATGCTGCCTAATCCTTACCACTCAACCCAGGTGACTAGTGTTTAATTAAGCTGGTTCAATACCAGCAGATCAGAAATCCATGACTAGTAAAGCTGGTCAGAATTCTGCTTTGAGAAGCTTTTGTCTTACTCATTGAAAATTTTTGTAATGTTTTTACTTGTTATTATGAAAAATATAGCCTTTTTTCTTATTTCTATATTTGTCATCCTCTTTTATTTATTCCCTTTTTTTAGTAGCAAAACACGGAGGAAGAATTTGAAAAAAACTTTTTCTGGCATTATGAGAGTCCTTGGTATCTCATATTTGTTGAGATTAATATTATGATAAAACTGTAAAAAGCCTTATGCATGAAAAATTTATCTTTCTGATTCCTACAACATTTGTTTCAGCATTTTCAAAATGTGAAACTTTAGTCCCCATAGTTTGAAAATCTTAACTTCCCTTCTTAAGAACCAGTGCTAACACTTAAGTACGTTGTTACTGAAGCTGGGAGGAGATCCAGATTCCCAATATCCCTGAGAATCAAACTTTCTTAGGACATTTCCAGAGCTAACAGGTGAGAGATATATTAATTGAAGTAAAAGAAGATGGGGAATATATGAGATGATGTAGTTAATGTACTAACACCTTTTATTACATCTTAGAGAACCCAATAAAATGCGACCCTGATAAACAAAACAAACTCAAATATTATTTTATAATATATAATACTCCCACTACATTTACCAGTTTCAGGAAACATTTTGAACAGTAGAAAAGAATATTCAACAACATTCTCCTATAGTCCTTTTGAATCAAGTACTGATGTTGCTGGAATCTTGGAAGCTAAAACTTTATGTTCGTTCAATAAATATAATACAAAAACATTAATAGTCTCAAATTTACAGACTTTATCTTTCACAGATAGAAGCCAATGAAGTCTCCTAAGGAAGGTGAGTTTGCCTACAGCCAGAGTACCTTCCTGCAAGTTTCTAGCCTGTGACTGTTAATGATCCCACTGTAATTCTAAAACAACTTCCTTTTCATACATAGTTTGAAGCATTCAACATTGATACCAAAACAAAATGTTCCAATATTCAGGCATCTTCCATCTACGTATGGATCTGTGGAAAAAAGGAGAGAGAGAGAGGGGAAAGTTCCTCCTTCCTTTCAACAGTGCTTACTATAAGACCTACAGGTATCAGTCCCTTTGTGCACTAAGAAATTCATAAATGAAGCAAAAAGGTCTTGACTTGAGCTAATAGGGTACTTGATTAGGGAAAATGGGAAGACAGACAGGAGGAAAATTAGCTTGCAATGATATTTACATGAGCAATTTAGCCTGAAGACAAAAATGATTGACAGAACAGTTGGATGTTGTAGATAGTGTGGCCATGGTCAGTATCAGGAGGAGCTCTGGCTCCAGAATGGTATCCTCTTGCACCTAGCTCTGCATTTTCTGCCTAAGCACAATTAATCCAGCCTAGGAAAAATACTTAATTCCATGTCAGAGATAAATTTTTAGGCAGTTTTCACAGTTAGTAACAGCTAAAGGACATGCAATGCATTTCAAATAATCTGACAGGTAAAAGATCTAATTGGCACCATTCACTGGACAAGGTCTTTGCAAGTGCTGTGCTGTTAATAGTTACTAATGTTTTCCAGGAATCCTTTCCTTAGAGACAAGGCACATGAGCTGTGCCTGATTTGACTTAGACTTCCCAGGAAAGCTCATTCCTGCACTTAAACAGAGATCTTTGTTTCAGGTCACTGAGAACAGAGAGTTATGAATCTCCTAATTGTTTTAAGACCTGGTATACACCACATGCCATATAATACATGCAAGTCACAGCCCAAATAGTTGAAAGCAGACCACTGTAGTACTGAAGGGTAGAACATTTAAAAGATTATATGGGTAGTCCAAAATGACCATTTGCTAACTCAGAGTGTGAGAATTGTCTTCCAAAAATTTCCATTGTAGTGAAACAGGAAGATTGTACATGCATACCTGAGCTCTGTCATACTTTCAGCAGCTGCATTGAGGCAAGGAACCTTACAGAAATATTACACAGAGTATCTCTGAGTCTGAGAAGACAGTTGGCTAAACAATGGGGACACAACAGCAACAAGAACTTTCTGATTCTTTTGGCTGTTGCACAAGCAATGGAGAGTGGGAAGTTGTGTGGATTACAAAGGTAGTATCAGGACACCCTGATCTCTGCCTGATCTTTTGTACAGTCTTCTGCAATTCACATGCTTATAGAGAAATTATTAAGACGACTATTTATCTGACCTTGCAAAATTACCTTAAGGCTGTGCATGTGCTTTCTATCTTTTTGCTCCACACGTCATCAGCCATCAATGAGATTAGAAATAGGAACCAATTCAAACAACAACACTTTATTGTACTTGTTTCCCATTCAGCTTGTGGCCTAGACAGAGAGAGTGCGTATACATTGAAAGGAAGAGGAGCAACATCTGCGCACGAAAGATTCATTGCACTTAACTAGACTACCATCTGCTCTATACCTGTAAGTCTTGGTCTATGAGGAATATGAATTCTAATTCAACATAACTGTACAAGATGGAAAAAATCCATTAATTAGAAACTGCAAGTAGTAATAGCATAATTGCACCTGTTGATGCTATTTTGTGTGCAATAATCATAGATAACTGTCTTGAAATCTGTCTACAGTAAATATAGCTGATGATTTTAGAGAGTTCTCTATGGACATATCTCAACATCGTTGTTAGAGTAAAAAGGGCAATTTAAGTAGAGTTCTTATTGCACCTCTGACGATTTTCACAGTTGATCATCACCTGCTTCTGTACCTCACGGTGTCAACACTTCCATAATAATGCCACTAGATGGCACTGTCCACAATAGCTGAGAAAATGGCATGTGACTCCTACTTTGGGTTGCTATAATAATTCTGAGTTATGCAGGGTTATACCAGGCTGTGTTAAAGAAGCCATTTCAGAAGACACAGCAGACTATGAGCTATAATTAAGCTACTGCTTTAGATAGAGGAAGGTATAAATTGCTTTAGACTAGGTACAAATAAAGCAAGCTCTGCTCTATCACACCACATTTTCAAACAGTGGATTTCTCTTCTACTGAGAAGCAATATGCAAAGCCTTGCTCTTGGCAAACCAAAACTATTAGCAGCAGTCAGGCAAAAAGGAGGCACATTCCTGTGCTTCAAGTGAAAGAATTAGTTAATGTGTAAAATAAACGTGCATTTCATAGTTTTGCCATATATTATGGGCAAACAGTAGCAGAAGACTGAAGATGTTTACGGACTCAGGCAGACAAACTGTTTTAATCACCCAGTGCACAGACAAAATGAGTGAGCCGGCAATTAAAGTTGTGGAGATATGTAATAAAATACTCTTAAAAGTGTTATGAACACAAGATGAATGGAGACATATGTGTGTGAAAGCACCAGATGAGACAGCAGAATAAGGGTTAAAGGAAAAACCTGTACTGATAATGAAGAGCACTAATCCCTCAGCTCTGTTCCCACAATGTTGTTCTCAGCAGTAAAATTAAGTAACGTGATGTTTAGGTCAAGCCCAAAATGCCTGCATTCAAGCCCTCAAGGCCCACACTCTAAAAATATAGGACAAGATGACCTGTCAGCAGAAGATGCTGCATCTTCACAACAGGAGGATGGCAACAGGGCTTCAGCATTTGACATGCAGCATTCCTTTTCCTGTTGACCCATTGGAAAAACAGACTTACAATTCAAACAAGAAAAAAAGGGCAAACACGGCAACTTTGCCTAAGATTTATGAAGGCTGAAGTAAGCAAGAGACTGAAACAAAGGATGGCCCTCTGACAAGTATTGGTTCCTAAAGGTCATCAAAGATCTTCCACAAAGCAAGTTTATTGCTGTCAGACAGGAAGCCCTCCAGAGAAATGATGAATCCATGTCATTTTCTGTCTATGTTGCACAAAAGTGATCCTCATGAGGGAAACACATGTAGGTGCTTGTAACTGTCATGTGGGACTGTTAGTGAGTGCAATATTTGAGGGAACATTAGTGCATAACATCAACTTACATAGAGATTTTGTTAGTACATAAAAGGTTCTCTTTATCTAAGATCAAGTACTAAGTTTTATTATGATGAACATTCCCTTTTTTTTAAACATATGTGCATACCCTTTGACTAATTCATCTCTTTTTAACTCCTCTCTATCGTAATCTTCTCTGAGACTTGTGTATGATAATGGGTTTGAGGTTCTTCTTTCTCTGTTTTCTTCATTAGATTGTTTTCCTTGCAAATCACAATTTTAATAAAATAAAAGGAAAGGGAAATGGAAGGGACTTAGAGAGATCAGTACCACTCAGTGGTACCTAGAAAAAATACGAGATCCCTGTCAGTGTCAGCTGGCAGTGAGGGAGACGTTGCATCCTCCCTAAGCAACACAGTGGTAATGGCCCTTCTGATTACGATTTCTAATACCTGGATATCCTGAGATATAACTCAAGGTTGTAACTTCTTGTCCTAAGCACAATGACATCACAACGATTTTTTCTTTTTTCTTGCAGCACTCCTTTTTTGCATGATGTTTACTATCACATCCCCTCTCAGTTTCTCCTTTTTTTTGACTGAAGAGCTCCATTTCCCACTTTTCCTCACAGTTTCAGCCTAAGATTCAAAATCAGGCAGGATTTTCATTCCTTCTCCTTACCAGCTGGAAACAACTTTCTCATATTTTGAGGGTTCAGGTAGCTTCCCATAGGCTAATTGATGGAAGGAAGATGCAAGAACAGTAAGCTAAAAAAGTCACCTGGTCATATGTGTGATAGAGGGTTAGTCCCCAAAATACTGCAAAATGCTGAACCATTAAATTTCTTGGCACTGTAATAAGACATACAGGTTGGAACAGAAAATGGAAAAGCAACCAGCTACAGGAAGAAAATATAATTTGCACACTCAGTCCTTAAAGTAGGAGGGAACTTTTGCAGAAGGTTTTAGGGAGGACCACAACTAGAAAAGTTAAAAAACAACAATCAGGATAAAGAAGGTCTTTGAAAGTGTGAACTAGGGAAAATTTATTTCTGCTTGCACATGTGGCTAAAAGCTTAACTCTGTCTACGTAACCAGGACATGCTAAAGTGGCATTTGAAAAAAGCTGAGTATCATAGGAAAACTCATTTTCCAGCTGGGTAAAGCTGCTGATGTACCCTCTCTGAAGACAATACAAATTTTTGGTTCCTTCAACTGTTTTCTAAAGGTACCTTCTGAAGGATATTTAAGCTATATGGTTTGGCCATACAAAAAACCTGAGGTAGCCAGGCTTCCAGCTTATTGCCTCATTTTGATGCTCAGATTTAGGTAGGATGATTCTAAGTTATGGTATCAAAAATTATGTGTGAGTTTAAACGTCTTCAGAATTGATTTACAAAGTTGTTTGGATACTTTTATGGAAAAAAATATGTATCAGTGTTACCATTACAGGAATTAATGGTTATTTTATAGCTAGACAGGTAATGTCAACACCATTTGTCAAATAATGTAATCATTCTGGTACTAATAATAAAGACTTTACTTCAGTAGTTTGAAATTGCTCTTAAATATACATATTTCAGTTCTCTCTGATTTCTTCTGTGTATGTGAGATTGCCAAAGGGAACACACTCCATCCAGCAGGCTGGATTTTTTAATTAAACAGGGTGCATTTCAGTACACTGCAGCAAAGTAGTTTTCTTCATTTCATTTCTGCAGAAAGTTCAAGTAATACACTAGGTCAAGTGTAAGCTCTAAGTAGTCATATTCCTTGCTGTCTGCTTTTAAAAATGTCAGACCCTTGAACACTTCCTTGGCCTTTTTAATATATATATGGTAACTTTTATTCACTTAACTCTCACGTATAGACAGACTATATTAGCCCAAGACTTGCATGAAGCTCCCAGTAACAGGAATGGGTAATTTGCTAGGTTTTCCCAGGCCCATTCCTCATTTCCTTTACATTGGTTTGACTCTGGCATCACTCCACAGATTTCACTGGAGCTACTCATGGTTCAAAGACAGGAATGGAGATCTGGATATCTGAAATTTGCTGTTGCTGCAGAGAAGCCTAGAAAGAGCAACTCCCAGTCTACCCAGTTGTAGCATATTCCGGAGCTTTCTACCTCATGGTTCCATTGAGTCTTTCTTAGCTGTTTTCACAGAATCACAGAATAACCAGGTTGGAAGAGACCCACCGGATCACCGAGTCCAAGAATTCCCACCAATCCCTAAATCATTCCCCTAAGTATCTCATCCACCCTCACCTTAAACACTGCCAGGGACGGTGACTCAACCACCTCCCTGGGCAGACTGTTCCAATGCCTAACCACCCTCTCCGTGAAGAATTTTTTCCTTATCTCAAGCCTAAATCTCCCCTGGCGGAGCTTGAGGCCATTCCCTCTTGTCCTGTCTCCTGTCACTTGGGAGAAGAGGCCAGCTCCCTCCTCTCCACAACCTCCCTTCAGGTAGTTGTAGAGAGTAATAAGGTCTCCCCTCAGCCTCCTCCTCTCCAGGCTAAACAACCCCAGCTCTCTCAGCCGCTCCTCATAAGATTTGTTCTCCAGCCCCTTCACCAGCTTTGTTGCTCTTCTCTGGACTCGCTCCAGAGCCACAACATCCTTCTCGTGGTGAGAGGCCCAGAACTGAACACAGTACTCGAGGTGCGGTCTCACCAGTGCCGAGTACAGTGGGAGAATAACCTCCCTGGACCTGCTGGACACGCCATTTCAGCTACAGGCCAAGATGCCATTGGCCTTCTTGGCCACCTGGGCACACTGCTGGCTCATGTTCAGTCAGCTGTCAACCAACACCCCCAGGTCCTTCTCCTCCTGGCAGCTTTCCAGCAAGGTTTCTCCTAGTCTGTAACTCTGCTTAGGGTTGTTGTGCCCCAAGTGCAAGACCCGGCATTTGGCCTTGTTAAACCTCATGCCGTTGGTCTCAGCCCAGCAGTCCAGTCTGTTCAGGTCCCTTTGCAGAGCCTCCCTACCCTCCAGCAGATCGACATTTCCACCCAGCTTGGTGTCATCCGCAAACTTGCTAAGGGAGGACTCAATGCCTTCATCCGGGTCGTTGATAAAGACATTAAAAAGGACTGGACCCAGGACTGAGCCCTGGGGAACCCCACTTGTCACTGGCCTCCAGCTGGATTTAACTCCATTTACCACCACCCTCTGGGCACGGTCATTCAACCAGTTTTTCACCCAGGAGAGTGTGCACCCGTCCAGGCCAGAGGCCGACAGTTTCCGAAGCAGAATGCTGTGAGAAACTGTATCAAAGGCTTTACTAAGGTCCAGGAAGACCACATCCACAGCCTTTCCCTCGTCCAAGAGTTTAGTTACTCGGTCATAGAAGGTGATCAGATTACTCTGGCAAGACCTGCCTTTCATGAACCCGTGTTGACTGGGCCTGATCACCTGGTTCTCTTGCAAGTGCTTCTTGATAGCACTCAAGATCACCCGCTCCATGACTTTCCCTGGTACTGAGGTCAGACTGACAGGCCTGTAGTTCCCCGGATCCTCCCTGCAACCCTTCTTATAGATGGGCACGACATCAGCCAGCCTCCAGTCCAGCGGAACCTCCCCAGTCAGCCAGGACTGTTGGAAGATGATGGAAAGGGGTTTGGCCAGCACATCCGCCAGTTCCCTCAAAACTCTTGGGTGGACTCCATCTGGCCCCATAGACTTGTGGGCATCTAGCCGGGCAAGCAAGTCTCTAACCACCTCCTCTTGGACCTTGGGAACCTCATACTTCTCACCCAACCCCTGGGGTTGTGCACAGAGGGAACAATTTTCCTTACTGTTAAAGACTGAGGCAAAGTAGGCATTGAGTACTTCAGCCTTGTCTTCGTCCTCTGTTACTCTTGCTCCCTCTGCATCTACTAGGGACTGGAGATTCTCCCTAGCCCTCCTTTTGCTGTTGATGTATTTGTAGAAAGACTTTTTGTTGTCTTTCACAGTCATGGCCAATCGCATTTCTAGTTGGGCCTTAGCCCTCCTGACTTTTTCCCTGCACATTCTCACTTCCTCCCTATAGTCCACCCAGGATGCCTGCCCCTTCCTCCAGAGGTCGTAGACCTTCCTCTTCCTATTGATGTCTCTTAGGACCTCCCTACTCAGCCACGCTGGTTTCTTACCCCAAATGTCTGCCTAGTCAAAGACAGGACCCTGCAACTGTACCCAACTGCGTTATTACTTATGGAGCCCTGCTAAAATAAACTACATTAGACTCTGTGCACACAAAATCAAATCCTGCCCCCCGTTAGTTTAACAGTGGTTTTATCATTGTTCATTAAGGCACATTTGCCTTTGACCAATAGACCACAAGGCTCTATACATGTATTCCAATGTGAGCTTCAGAGAGTCATCATTATATACTTTTTCTGTCTTAAAGCCTACAAAGACTCTTGTGGCCACTGTGAATGTCAGAAAAAGCAGGGCAGACCTCGAGACTGTCAAGTAGGAAGGTGAAAGGGGAGGGTAGGTCTCCTGACTGGCAATTCTGAGGGTGTTAATTTGAAAGCAGCCCCCAGATGTCATTATAAGTAAGGTTTCCTGTTGAGTTGTGCCTTATACACGTTAATAACAGTTGCCCACTGCATGACAAAAGACTTCACCAATTAATAGCCTAAATTCCACAATGTGTTCCCTGTTAGTAGATTATAACCTTTGAACAGCAATCACGGTAACACTGTAGCACAGACCTACAGAATGCCTCCAGATTTTTTTTCCCATTTGCTCTTACACACAGACTTGAATGAATGGACTTCTTTATTGAGAGAAACTGCAATGTGATACTTTACAGAAATTGAATGGTGGCCAGAAAGGAAATGCAGAGATTTTATTATTCCCAATGGAATCACATGGCATGGAACATGTTATTAAAACAGATTTATTACCACTGATTTTACTAGTATACCAGTATTTCCTTGAAATTAGCCAGTTTGGCCCTACTTGTTCAGGGACAGTCGGGCATAATAGCACTAGAGACAGGCAGACTGTACAGTCACAAGATCTTGACTGCATTATGTGAGGTAGGAATGCGTGTCGCACTAGCTAGGGGTCATGAGAGAGCTGAAACTCTTTCCTCCACTCTGGGAAACCTGTGCCTTCAGGCAACTTCATAATCACATAAAGCAGTGCACGTGTTCCAAAGAAGCAGAAAGCATTATATTCTTTGTTTTGTTCACTGCTATGCTATTATTAAAATAGCAAATGTTCTTGTTCACTGAGTACCATTATCCACACAGTCCCTTTTGGGAGCAAGATGTCAGTACAAACATGGAAGAAGCAAGTCAGAATGTACTTAGGTGAGTAATATGTACTCAAACTAGCTCAGAGCTGAGTTTCATCCTTGGATACTAAAGCAGCTGGCTGATGAAATCTCATAATTGAGCAGATTTACCAAGACCATAAAGTATAAAATGTCTCCTATGTTAAAAACAGAGGGAAAGGAAGAGCTTGGAAACTATCTGCTATGTCTGTTTTAGCAAGTACTGTGATACAGTAACAGTTTACTTGCTTTGATACTCAGTTCAGAGGTGCACTTTTGATCTGAGCTAAAATTTCATACAGATGTATTTGGACCATTAGTCAAATATTTTGTCCTGGGGGGGAAATGCTGGAATTACTTAATCAACAAGTTCTGGTGCACACATAAAAGAAATCAAAGCAATCAATAGTAGACCTGCACCTGTGTTGGGCAATCCCCAGTATCAGCACTGGCTGGAGGATGAAGGGATTGAAAGCAGGGCTGTGGAGAAGGACTTAGGAGTCCTAAAATGAAAAGCTAGATGAAAAGCTGAATGAGAGCCAGCAATGTGCACTCGCAGCCCAGAAAGCCAATTTTATCCTGGGCTGCATCAAAAGAATCATAGACAGCAGGTCAGAGGCTTAAGTGATATTCCCCCTCTACTTCACTGTGGTGAGAGCCAACCTGGAGTACTGCATCCAAGCACATGAAAGACATGGACCTGTTGGAATGAGTCCAGAGGAGGGCCACAGAAATGATCACAGGGATGGAACACCTCTCTTATAAGGAAAAGCCGAGAGAGTTGTTTTGTTCAGCCTGGAGAAGACTCTTGAGAGATATTATTGCAGTCTTTTGGTACTTAAAGAAAACTGGCAAGAAAGATGAGGACAGACTTTTCAGCAAGGCCTGTAGCAATAGGACAAATGGTAATGGTTTTAAACTTAAAGTAGGTAGATTCAGACTAGATATGAAAAAGATTTTTTTTTACAATGGCAAAACAATGGAACAAATTGCCCAGAGAGGTTGTAGGTGGCCCATCCCTGGAAACATTCAAGGTCAGGTTGGACAGGGCTCTGAGCAACCTGATCTCACTGAAGATGTCCCGTCCCTGCTCACTGCAGGCGGGTAGAATGGAGGCCTTTGGCTAGAAGAAGACAGAGTTGATACCATATGTCTCAAGCTTAGTAAAACCCTTGACAATGCCTTACATGGTTTTCACATAAATCAAAAAGGGAAATGTGATTTACATGAAAATATTTTAAGGTGAGGACATATCTGGTTGCTGTAGGAATAAATGTAAGATATTGCATTAGGGCAAATACAGCCAGATACAAAGACAGAGGCTGAAAGCATCTAGAAATACATCAGCTCTTGCAGAAACAAACCCTAGGTCATAGTGAACCACTGACACATTATGTCAATATTGTGCAAGAAAAGATAAATTATATAGAGATGTATAAATGAGAGTACAATCTTCAAGGAATATGAAGTAGTAATCCTTGTGCTTCACTTGTTTGCAATATTCTGTTTAATCAGGAGTACTATATTATAAGAAGTACAGATGAGAATAGAGATGAAGTCTGGAAGATGTGAACTAGGAAAAAGACTGAACTAATGAGTATTATCCCGAGAAGAAAAAGTCTAAGAGTTGAGATGGTACTTGTTTTCAAATATACATACTCCTGCTGAAGAAAGGAAATCATCTGTTCTCTAGATCTGTTTTCTTGGATAAGACAGGAATTAATGGATTTATATTACAGAAAAGAAGATCCAGTAAGATTCAGAAAAGCTTCGCTATCAAATGAATCTCTAGACTGCCTGGACAGGTTGTACAGTATATTACTGATAGTCTTTAGGACTGTGTTAGATTTATTAATATACTCAGTTGTCTTGTAAGATGTACATATTTTAGGTCAAGAAAGAACCTGTCTCAGGGCTGTGAGAATTTGTTGATATGCTTAATTGACTTGTGAGATGTAGTTGTCTTGTGTTAGGAGATAACCTGAAGGAAGTCTCCAGACATGGCTGGATAACCTAAAAACATTCGTTGAGGACTTGCACGGTTCTTTGTTGAAAACTAGTATATATACCTACTGCTTTTGTAATGCTTCTTTTTTGAAGGGCATCCAATACAGCACTGCATTGTAAAATAAAAACATTATTGCTTTTGCTTGGAAAACTTTGTCCTTTTCAATATTTTACCAGTGAACAAGTTTCTTACACACTGCTCTCCAGACACGTGCTCAGCTCCCAGCTTCGAGGGCAACCCAGTGCCGGAGCTGATCACCTCGAGGCCACATGCCACGCACCGACAGGAAAGGCAGTCACACCTTTGACTGGAGGGTTTTACATGCATAAAGCATTAAACAGACAGAATCAGCCACATTCATACGGCACGGCGCCAGGGACCCTCCATCGCACCTAGAAAGCACTGCCTGCGGAGACCATGGGAGCCTCCCCCAGCACAGGGGTTTGCCTGTCAAAAAGGGGTCACCGCGCCCTCTCTCCCCACGCAGCAGGATACGGGGGGGGGCAGGCTCACGCATCCCTCCCGCAAACCGAGGTGTGCTGGACCCTTCACACTCGTCCCTATCCAGCCGCCTCCACCCCCCCCACCCTCGCCCCCCGCCGCGCCCTCCCGCGCCGCTTCCTGCAGCAGAGCGAGGCGGGGCCGGAGGGAAGGACTACATTTCCCATCATGCATCTTGGCCGCAGGGGCGGAAGCGTTACGGGGCGCGGCGGGGGCCGCTACGAGAACTCCATTTCCCGTCATGCTCGTCGGGCGCAGGGGAGGGCGCGTGGCAGGGCGAGGAGCGGCGGGAAGCGCAGCGCAGCAATGGAGGAGGGCGAGGGGCGGCCGCGCGCCCACCTGGCCGCGCTGGTGCTGGCGAGGGGCGGCAGCAAGGGGATCCCGCTGAAGAACATCAAGCTGCTGGCGGGGGTGCCGCTCATCGGCTGGGTGCTGCGCGCCGCCACCGACGCCGGCGTCTTCCACAGGTGCGCGTCCCCCTCCGTCCCATCCCGCTCCTGCTGCGCCCCTCGGCGAGTCAGGGCGGGACGCGGAGCCCCGGGACGGGAGCGGGGTCGCAGGTGTGCCGAGGGGCCCCCATTGGTCTCCCACGAGCATCGGCTGGGACGTGGCAGCCCTGGATGTACGTAGAGACTGGGGAGCGAGGGGCTGGAGAGCAGCCCTGGGGAAAGGGATCTGCGGGTTCTGGTCGATGGCAGGAGGGACAAGTTATCAAGCTACTGGTAAGTGTCCTGAGGAGGGACACGAAGTTGGTGAAGGGAAAGCCGCGTAAGGAGGGCTTGAAGTCACTTGGTCTTTTCAGCATGCAGGAGAGGAGTCGGTGAGGGGGGGAAACTCCTAGCAGTTTACTGCTTCCTGACAGGGGGAGGAGGAGGAGCAGGCACTGATCTCTGCTCCCTGGTGACCAATGATAGGACCCGAGGGAATGTCAGGAGGATGTGCCAGAGGGCGGTTATGTTGCATATTAGGAAAATGTTCTTCTAACTGAATAGGAGAGCAGTCATGGCACTAAGCCTGACAGTATTCAAGAAGCATTTGGACAACACCCTCAGACACGTGGTGCGAATGTTGGGTTTGTCCTGTGCAGGGACAGCAGCTGCACTAGATGATCGTTGTGGGTCTCTTCCAATTCAGGTAATTCTGTGATTCAGTGAAAATATCTTTAGCCTCACTGAAACAGCTCCTTTGGGTTCCTGAGGGAAGTGGTTGTGTAATAGGAGATCCTCACTGAACAC
The DNA here is from genome assembly GCA_033459285.1 of Clamator glandarius. NCBI lineage: Eukaryota > Metazoa > Chordata > Aves > Cuculiformes > Cuculidae > Clamator > Clamator glandarius. Next base: position 1,882,659 of record JAUNZM010000116.1, on the reverse strand, counting down.
AAGGGCATGCAGTTAATGTGACACATACTTAAGCACCAGGCAGGGCAAGCAGGCTGCACCCCACTGAGACCTCCACCATCCCTTCTTGGTGAGGGCAAGCTGTGAGGGAGTGAAGGAATCAAAGTCTTACAACACAGTGGTTTGAAATTAAAGTTGTTCTGATGTGTGGTTGGGAGCCACTGGTTGACAATGTTTGCTAGTGGCAACATGGGTACATGAAAGTCAGGTTCTGCTTGATCAACCTGATCTCCTTCTGTTGACCAGGTGACCCCCATAGGGAGTGACAGAAAGACTGTGGATGTTATTTACCTTTACTTTAGTAAAGCCTTTGACACTGTCTCCCACAGCATTCCCCTAGAGAAGCTGTCAGCTCATGGCTTAGTGTACTCTTCAGTGGGTAAAAGACTGAATGGATGGCTGAGCCCAGGGAGTTCTGGTGAATGGAGTTAAATCCAGTTAGTGGGCGGTCATAAGCGGTATTCCCCAGGGCGCAGTGTTGGGGCTGGTTCTGTTTAATATCTTTATCAAGATCTGGATAAGGGGATCAAGTGCTCCCTCAGTGAGTTTGCAGGTGACACCAAATTGGCAGAAGTGTCGATCTGCTTGAGGGCAAGGAAGGCAATACAGAGAGATCTGGGCAGGCTGGATTGATGGGCAGAGGTAATTTGCATGAGGTTTAACAAGGCCAAGCACTAGGTCTAGCACTTCAGTCACAACAACCCCATGCAACACGACGGGCTTGGGGAAGAGTGGCTGGAAAGCTGCCCTGCAGAAAAGTACCTGGGAGCGCTGGTCGATAGCAGGCTGAATATGAGTCAACAGTCTGCCCAGGTGGCTAAGAAAGGCAGCAGCATCCTGGCTTGTATTAGGAATGGCGTGGATAGCAAGAATAGGGAAATTGTGCTCCTCTGCTTGGTACTGGTGAGGACACACCTTGAATGCTCTGTTCAGTTTTGGGTGCTGAGGTGCTGTAGCTTGTGCAGAGAAGGGCAGCAAAGCTGGGGAAGGGTCTGGAGAACAAGTGTTAGGAAGAGGAGCTGAGTGAATTGGGATTGTTTGCTCTGGAGAGGAGGAGGCTGAGGGGAGACCTTATCACTGTCCACAGCTACCTGATAGGCAGCTGTGGTGAGGTGGGTGTTGGTCTCTTCTCCCAGGTAAGAAGAGATAGGATGAAAGGAAATAGGCTCAAGTTATGTCAGGGGAGGTGTAGAGTTTATATTAGGAAAAAAATCTTTACTGTAAGAGTGGTGAAGCATTGGAACAGGCTGCCCCGGAAGGTGGTGGAGCTTCCTTCCCTGCAGGCATTCACAAAGTGTGTAGACTTAGCGCTTCAGTACATGGTTTAGTAGACATGGTGGCATTGGGCTGATGGTTGGACGTGACGATCTTGGAGGTCTTTTTCAGCCTTACTGATTCTATAATTCTAAGTGTTGACATTTCTACTTTATTAACATGGCTGCAATTAAATGAAACTACCAGTCTGTCGCTGATCTCCTGTGAAATATTGAATCACATGGTCGGCTGGTTTCTAGTCCCACCTGCTGCACAAAGCTGTGCTGGTTAGGGTTGTTCAAGGTCATATGCAGCTGAGCTTGAACATATCCAAGGATGGCGAACCCATAGCCTTTCCAGACGCCAATTCCAAGGAATGGTACACTTCATGCTAAATAATTGTTTTGTGATACCTAATTGTGCTTCTGTTCTTGTGATGTGTGTCTGTCCTCTTACTGCACTTCCCCTGGAAAAGTGTTTATTTTCTCTCTGCCTGCCCACTAGGCACTTGAAGACAGCAATAAAGCCACCCTGTTGTCTTCTCTTCATAAGTCTGAAACAAGGCGGCTCTTTCAGCCTCTCCTGACATGCGTATGCCCCCAGGCCCCAGTGTTGCTGGATCTATGATGGGCTTGCTCTTTCTTATACAGAGGAGCCCACAACTGGAGACAGCGTGTCAGAGGCAGTCTCATACATATCAAGTGGAAGAGAGTAATCATATGTGCCCATGTGACATAGAAGCTCAATTTGCAGCAAAGTGCACTAAACTTTGGTAGCATTAATTAAAGCTAGATAGCAACAAGTATATCATTAGTGTTAGGAATACGAGCATTACAAACATTTGTCTTCTGCCAGAGCAAAACTAAGTTTTCTACACACATACCAATAGACTTAATTAAAACCCACGTATGGTTAAGATGGAGCTTACCGAGGTGCAAATTCCTAGTGCAAACCTACTGCTTTGTGTTCAGAGCAGTGACTTTATGTACTCAAGTAGAAATGTGGTATGGCTAGATTCAGAGCTGGAAGTAAGCACGAGCATTCGGTACCTCGAAGCTGCTGTACTATTGTCTATTCCAGGAAATCTTTTTTACTGTATGTGAAAGGTAGGGAAAGCATCACTGACTTGGTTTTATTTTTAATAAGGAAGCAGTCAAAACAGTTGTGACCTAGATTACTTGTAATTATTAAATATAAGTGAAACTGTATTACCTAATGACCTGTAGTATGTACATTTTCTATTTGCCATCTGAATTTGCCCAACAAAAAGCCAGGTGGAGTTACGTAGCCTAACTTTGAGGCATAACAGGTGCATTAGAAGGAAGTGCACTAGATTTTCCAGTCCCCTTTGAAACGGCTGTGCTGACAGGATGTTACACAGCAATTTGATGTTAGTTGAATGGGGAGTGTATATTTAACAGGTATGTATATTAAACAGCCTGAAGCAGTTTATGGAAAATACCTCTTCTGCATTTGTTCTCATGGGTGTAACTTGATGTTGCTGTCATACGTATTTCTATTCTGATGGTCCCATTGTGTCTTTTGATGAAAAAGTTTTACTAAAGCACCATTTGCCATGTACTGTGCATTGAGAATGCCAGTGTTGCTGAAAGGAAGAGGGAGTACCTTTCTTAGTTTTTGTTTATCTCACATGATATTTTTGTCACAATAATGGCAAAAGCGGCCTCACAGTGCTCAGCCAGTGCTTATCATCACATAATATTCAGACTTAGCCCTTCCTTTTGTAAATGTTTATTATCCCGGAACAATCTCAATCTTGCTTTACCAGTACTGAAGGTTTTCTGTGCCAAAACATATGTGATTGTAACTTCAACAGCTCTTTCTCTGAGATTGTATGGAGCTTAATTAACACATTTTAAAACACTTGCAGAATAAGCTAATCTTCTGTGTGGCAGTTTTACTTGTTGTCAGCCTTGTTTCTGAACTGTTAAATTATTTTGAATGCCTTATTCAACCCACTGCAAATTCAGTCATCTGTTAGCATGTCTAACAAATTGTGGTGTGCTGACACTGGATTTTTCTGGTAAAGCTTCCTACATATGTGGTACATCAAGCACCCTACAGCGTTAAATTGAAATGCAGCCAAAGCTTGAGATTTTACAATCTAATGTGTGGGATTTACCCCTACTGTTGAAAGTTGCTTGCTTGAATGACAGGAGTAGTTTTACAAATGCAAATGTAACAACTAGTTCCTTTCATTGCAAGATTTAGTACCTGGGTAAGCCAGGGCGTTGTTCAGGTTAGATTATGGCAGACAAGCTGTCTATGCTGGGATTTATTCTTGGTGTTCATTTCTATTGCTGTCTGCCAACAGTATATGGGTTTCTACAGACCATGATGAAATTGAGAAGGTTGCAAAGCAGTTTGGTGCTCAAGTTCATCGGAGAAGCCCTGAAGTATCTCAAGACTCCTCAACTTCTCTAGAAGCCATCAGAGAGTTTCTTAATCATCATCATGGTAAAGCAGTAATGAAATATGCTGAGCTTTTATGTTGTGGCCCTAGAGGGATGATGCCTTTATTACTTAGAATAAATAAAGCCACATATAACTTAGAAAAATAAGTAAAGCCCTAGTAAATACAAGCTGGAAAAATTCTGCTTTTGTGGCATCCACTCATACCATGCTTTGCAGTTCTGTGTGTTACATATATTAATTGTTTCATAAATGTGTTTTTGTTTATCCTTAGAGGTTGATATTGTAGGAAATATACAAGCAACATCTCCCTGTTTACATCCCAGTGATCTTGTAAAAGTGGCAGATCTTATCCAGAAGGAGGGGTTTGATTCGGTCTTCTCTGTTGTGAGACGGCATCAATTTAGATGGAGCGAGGTAAAAAAAGGAGGTAATATTTAGCTGTTTCTGGTTACATTTAATCAGAGTTTTGTTTTTATTTTTCAAATGGTTTATTTTCATACCTTTAGTGCATACATTAGCAAGTGATATCAGAGGCAGGGGCTAAGTTCCCGGAGATACGATTTGGCTTAGAAATTCCTTTTAAGTAGTGCCATTTTGATATTTCTGATCATTGCTCAGCTGTTCTGTAATTGTTTTGTTGAAGTGATATGGTATTGAAAATTAAAATGTTATTAACTTGCCTAGGCTCAAAATAGAGCTCCCAAAAACTTAACATGTTAACTTCTGCTTAGCAGGTATTCATGTGTATGTAGATGTGGCGCTGAGGACCTGTCCAAACTAGGAAAGGGTTGGCTCTTACTCTACAGTAGCTAACAAGTGGCAAATAATGTGAGGTAAAGTCTTAGTGAAGATGGGATGGCAACCTCTTAGCCTGGAGTCTTAAGGTTTGTTTCAGTGTGCTAATTTGCTTGTGACCTCTGTTAAACTGGAAACTGCCTTTGAGTCATGAAGGCTGAACTCATGTTAATGAGCTCATCCGGAAGAATATGACTGTTTTTCCCTAGGGAAAACATGCCTCTCAGCTGCAGTTGCCAAGATGACTAAAGACTGAACTCTTTACTTACGAATTAAGATTGTAACTTGTCATAGCTATGGAAGTACCATTTGTGCTTGTGCAAGGAACTACGCCACATGTTATCTGTGTTGGTTTTGTTTCTGTGATTAAAGCAGAAATATATGCTGTTGTTTCTCAAAATGGTTGGTGCAGGTACTTCCCCGTTGCTATTTTTATTTTTAAATAACGAAAGTGTTAGACATTATAATTATTCGGTTGAGATAAAAAAAATTCATCTGAAGCATTTTATGAGTTTACAAAGCATTGTGTTATGAAAGAGCATTAAAAATAGATTAAGCTTGGTATTAGAGATACGTCGGAATAAACGTTAGGCCTTTGTTTAGAGTAAACAGATGACTTGAACATTCTCATTATTTCTTCTTTTATAAGGAACAACCTGGCACGGTTTGTTCATAAAATATAAGGGGAGTATTGAAATCATGGATGGGTACTGTGGATTATATATAGGGTACTGTGGATTGCGTTTTAGGCAACCAACTCAAAATCCACTTCACGTCTTGAGATGCTAGAATGGAATCTGTGAAAGGTGGAATCTCATTTGGATGTACAGTGTGGCTTTCTGAAGTCATCATGTGCCGCCTAGTCTTTATAGGTAGATTACTAAAATAAAAAAGCCTCAAGACCTACCTAAAAGAGCAAGTAATTCTTTAATATAAAATGACATCTAAAGTCTTTTAATGTGACAACAGCTAAAGAACTGTTCAGTCACAAGAAATACATGCGAGGAGAACAAGGAATACATTATGCCAACATTAGCAGCTTAAGGGTAAAAGCAAATGGCCTTTCAGAAGTGCAGTATTTCAGGTGACAGTGATTTACAGAAGCATTATATAGTTTAGTACTGTACCCTTTTTTGTTTTCTTTTCCCCAGAAGACTTTAATGTACTGATTTTGTTAAAAGAATTTTGTATCTTTTTCTGTGTATATCTCTGTTCTTTCTGCATTAAGGTTTAATATTGATGCACTGTGAGAGAGATTGGTGTTTCTTTCTGACTAGAAGCGTTAACTTCACTGAGCACAAAGCTTTAGTGTATTTATGAAATACAAGGTGTGTGTGTATATGCTGAAGGCTTAGGATGTTTTGGATGTTTGAGAATACCCTTTAACTTTTTCCTTGTGGACTGGATCATGGGACCCGGTGAATTTTAGCTGCTTTGTGCATGTGAATTTGGGTGGCTTAACAACAGAAGCCTCTGCTCCCTGATTCAGTTTATGCTGCGTGCTGTGCTGGCATCAATAACAATATGGGATCTTACAGTATCATGTTTTCTCAAAATACTTTGTTTGTTTGTTTGTAGACACTGATTAGACCACTTATGAAAAGTTAGTATACTGTTTATCATTAAATAGGAAGTATTTTGGAGAAGGACAAAGATGTTTTCACAGGCGAAATTTCTACTTGTATGCGCTTTTCTCATCCTCCAGATTTTGAGTTGTTCCTCTCAGCTTTTGGAGTTCATTCAGGGCATTCCTGGCTTTAGGTGTAGATAGCAGAGTCATTTTTTTGTGCTTAGCCTCACTGTAAGTTAAAACCCTTCTTATTGTGTACTAGATGATAGGGTATGGAAAGAATATAATATTTCTTTCGCATCGGCAAGGACAGTCTAGAATGACCCCCTACTCCTTTTAGTAACCAGTTTTGGAGCTGATGACCTCAGGTTTCTTACTTCTGTTTGGTTTGGAGGGGGTGGGGGGTTGTGGGCTTTTTTGGGGTTTTTTTATATAATGAAAAATTCCATTTTCCTCTACTAGAAATGCATGGCAGTCCTCCTGTTTGTTATTTGCAGTTCCAAGAAAAAGCAAGCAATTTGGTGATTTTCGTGAAAGAAGTTGGTGACTGAATTGTATCCTTAACTTTTCAACAGAAAGCTATTTATTTAAAGTTAAGTGACTGAACAAGGATTCTGGAAAACTTACTTTGTTATTTTTCTCTATTAACAGAAAACAAAATGACAGAGCCCCAAAACCTGAATCCAGCAAAACGGTACCGGAGGCAAGATTGGCCTGGGGAACTTTATGAAAATGGCTCATTTTATTTTGCCAAGAGACATTTGATTGAGAAAGGCTACTTGCAGGTTAGTACTACTGTTTTTCATGCTCTTTAGAGTAATACATCTTTTACTTTTGTTATAGAGGGTTCTGAATTCAGTAATGTATTTCTATTTCTCATGCAGTCAGTATGAATTTAACAACATTTTAACCTTAGAACAGTTTGATTATTATGTGTTACTTAACACAGCTAGCTGTATCTAGGGCAGTTCTAGTAACAGCATCCTCCAGAGCAAACAAATTTATAATAATTTATAATAATATTGAGCAGTATACAGCTATAAGCCTAAAAAACACAATACTGAGTTTAACATCAGTTTACCAAGACCTAAGTTCATATCTTATAATTAATTTTAGTGCTGCTAACAGTGTGAAACTGACCTTCATGCAGCTTCTTATATAATGTATAAATTTATATTCTTGGCCAGTTTAGTCTTATGCCAGTTTTGTACTGTAACTTAAACAGTTTTTTTCCCTTTCCTGATGTTTATGTCCCAGTGTAGTAATGCAGAACAAATATTTTTACTTCAGTTTTCATTGTTTGTCAGCAAATATAGTCTTTTAGCTTTCTCATGCAAGCCAAGTTCTTCATAGAACCACAGAATAGTTTGAATTGGAAAAGACCTTAAAGATCATTTAATTCCAACCAACCCCTCCTACCACGGACAGGGACACATCCCACTGGATCAGGCTGCCCAAGGCCCTATCCACCCTGGTCTTGAACATCTCCAGGGATGGAGCAGCCACAACCTCCCTGGGCAACCTGTTCATGTGCCTCACCACTCCCGTGGTGCAGAAATTCTTCCTTATGTCTAGCCTAAATCTGCCTCTCTCCAGTTTATAGACATTGCCCCTAATCCTATCACTACAAGCCTTTATGAACAGTCCCTCCCCAACTTTGTTTTCTGGTACCTTTCAGGTACTGGAAGGTTGCTATAAGATCTCGGAGCTTTCTCTTCTCCAGGCTGAACAAGCCCAACTCTGTCAGCCTGTCCTCATATGGGAGGCGTTCCAGCCTCCTGATCATCTTTGTAGCCCTCCTCTGGACCCATTCCAACAGTTCCATATTCTTATTATGTTGAGGATTCCAGAACTGGATGCAATACTCCAGATAAGGTATCACAAGAGGGGAATAGAGGGGCAGAATCACTTTCCTCAATCTGCTGGCCGTGCTTCTTTTGATGCAGCCCAGGATGTGGTCAGCCTTCTGGGCTGCAAGTGCACAGTGCTGGCTCATGTTGAACTTCTCATCAACCAGCACCCCCAAGTCCCTCTCTGCAGGGCTGCTCTCAATCCCATCATTCCTCATCCTGTATTGAAACCATAGATTGCCCCGACCCAGGTGTAGGACCTTGCACTTGGCCTTATTGAACCTCATGAGGTTCTCACAGGCCCACTTCTCCAGCCTGTAATAATATAATTTGCAAATATTCGTCAGTAGAACTGAAAAAAAAGCCCAAGGTAGACGTTTCCATATTTCTAATAGGAATATGTTACTAGGTATGTCAAGAACACCAGGTTCTTATTTCTCTCTTTTCCAGATGCCTGACTAAGGCAAAAATACTAGCTTTACATCTCTGGATTTTGCACAGACCCCTGCAGTGCTAGCTCGTGCTGTGTGGACTTGCAAGCACTGGTCTAGATATAGTAAAGTTATGCCAAATTCTACATTTGATAGGGGTTGGGACCGTAGAGAATTGGGACTTCTAGGTTTTTTTAATTATATCAGGGTGTGCATAACATCTTTCTTGCACACTTTGTCTGATTGTAAAGTTAAAATACTTACTAACCATTGCCTGTAGAAAGTTGTTTCAAATGCTTGGTTCTGTGTCACTGGCAAGCATAATTATTGATAGTTCACTTATAGTTAAGCTACTGTGACCATTGTGTATCCAGATACTTAGCTTTCATTGCATGGTACTAAATTGTACAGTTGTATTTCTACTAACTCAAGCAGAAAATGTTAATGGGTTCTATCTTATTTAGGGTGGTAAAATGGCCTACTATGAAATGCGTGCAGAGCACAGTGTGGATATTGATATAGATATTGACTGGCCTATTGCAGAGCAGAGAGTATTGAGGTAAAAGCACTTTTTATTCCTTTAGAACTTTCAAAATATGGTCATGTGAATTTGTAATGTATGTAATGTACGTAGTCAAGATCAAAGAGAATTGGACAACTTTATTTTCATCCATCACTTTTTCCTGTTTGTTATAGAATCATAGAACCATTTAGGGTGGAAAAGACCTTTAATATCATGAAGTCCAACCCTTAACCTAACACTGCCAACTCCACCACTAAAACATGTTCTTAAGCATGACATCCACACATCTTTTAAATACTGCCAGGGATGATGACTTGTGTTGAAAGCATCTGAATTACCTTTGCAGTATGTTGTGGGGTTTTTGTTCTGTTTTTCTTTTGGTGTTTGTTTTTTTTTAAAAAAAAATGTTCAGCTTGGGAAAAAGTGTAAGCCCCACAGTACCAGAGCAGTGTGCTGGCATCATCTCTGGCTTTTCCAGCTGAGTTATCCTAGGCTTCCATGGTCTGGTCCACATCCACTGATGCACATGAGTGAGAGTGTTTGTGTAGAAGACATGAGCTAATTACATCTTACCACCTGTATTTTCTTTGCATCTCCTCTGCACCTCTCTAGGAAATAATGGGTGGAAATGTTTTCTGTGCCTTTTTCATTCTTTACTCCGTTTTTGCCCGAGATAAATGGTACGGAACATAACCTTTAATGCTAAGGACATAAATGTCATCCTAATTTTTAAATGGAGGGCATAACTGAGCTGTCACTTGGATTATTCGGGTTTTGTCTTTGAAGAGGTAGAATATACTTGGAGAGTGAAGGTGATGAGAAAAGGCATTAGGGAAAAGAATTTCAAAGCCAATTCTTCGATCTAAAGATCGCAATTGTATTTGAAATATTTGTTTTGGAGTGTGCAATAACTTCTATCCTAAAAAGAAAACTTCTTCCTCTAGTTTTGGATATTTTGGCAAAGAGCCATTAAAAGAGGTGAAGCTGTTGGTTTGCAGTATTGATGGATGCCTGACAAACGGTCGCATTTATGTAACAGAAGATCAGAAGGAAATGGTCTCCTATGATTATAGAGATATTGTTGGTATTAACCTATTAAAGAAAAGAGGAATTGAGGTAAGTGTTCTGAATTGTAACCTCAACATTAAAAGATTCTAAAACCCTGCAGCGCATAATTTGGAGGTTTTTCAGGCTACTTATGATCAAACAACATAATGCATTGGTTCAGGCTTGGGACAAATGTTCTCTGATCCCTTAGAGGAGAATGAGGGTTCTGAGAAAGTTCTCAATCACACTCATAGTGGCTGCAGCATCTTTATCTTTTTGTCCTTGGAAAACACAGTAAGAAGTTTTTATAGCATTTTGCTAGCACCAGCCATAGTGTTCTGTGTAGCCTAGGCACTCATTAATTAGAAGTCAGCTTTACCAAACAGGGGTGTGTTATCTCTTGGCTATAGAAGAAGCAGAAATACCCAGGCAAAGTAGCTGGTTCATCCTAGATCAGCCATGATTGTTGCAAAGTGGGGAAATCAGCACACCCCCCCCCCGAAAGCTTTTGTCTGCATATTTCTTTTAGCCATAACTTATATGCTGTCTTTTTCAGAAAAAATGAAACAATACAGGTTGTAACATGGCTATTATTATTATTTATTAGTAGTAGTACCCCTACTAAATTCTGCTGATATAAATATTGCTTGCATTTATGTAAAATTAGCCTCCTGGCTATTTTATGTCTGTGCTGCTGCCTTTGATATAGCTGGAAGAATTTCTTGGATAAGAACTTAACTACAGATTTAGGCAGCCTTTAAAGACCCTCAACTGAGTCCTGTTAACTTAGTCCTGATAGAGATGAGCATGGATAAGACAAAGGTACCTATACCCCAAGGAGATTTCTCCAGGTGCATTTTTGTAGTCTCTGTTGTCAGACTTCTTTTTAACAGGTGAGATCAGACATTTATGATATGCTCTGATGCAGCTGTTGCTGCCTAGAGGCAGTGAAATGGAATAGATGGTTTTTCAAAACTGCTTCAGCTTCACATTCTGTGAGGCAGAAGAGGAAGGAACCTTGTAATCATTGTTTTGCTGCCTGTGGGAGCCCATTTCTATACTTACTATGACTTTCAGTCTTTCATTAAAAACCTCCTGGTATTTGTGCTGCACTTTATGTTTTTCTAGTATATGTTGCTGCTATACTCTCGCATTGTACACCACTCCTGTTAATTCTGTACTTAAAATCAATACCAAGTATTTGTTAGTATTTATAAGCATTTAGGGAAGGTAAGCTTGTCTGCAGCTTGGACAGAAAGCTTGGAGGTGCTGCATCTGAGATTTTAAAAAATTCTCCTGCAATAACCTTCCAATTTTAGCTTACCCTGTACTTAGTTTCTGAAATTTTGAATTTGGAATACACTTCTGGAGGTTAATGTGCTGTGCTACTGCAGTCTGTTTGGTGTTTGTTGATACTCTAAAGTCCCACTGTAAAAAAATTAAGATTTTATTAGGTAGAGGAGTCATGGAAGAAACTTCATAATATTCTACCTCTACAAACATTATAGAAATCTTCCTTAGGAATTCTCTTATTCCTTACTGTGGCTTAATTAGATGATATTGCACTAGATAGTCAGCATGCCACTGTATTGTGATATCCAGTATTTTATTTGGTACATTTTGCCTTTAAAAAGACAAATGTACATTTCTTTTTTAGAACCCCAAGGAAGCCTAGAGAATGAAATTTCACTTTCCCTAAGCAGCTTCAAGACTGTTGGGCTACTAATCATTAATTTTGTTTGAAGAAACTAGTTACTCAATACTTCTCTGATATCTGAGAGAGCTTTTATGAGCAAAACTACTTTTTTTTTTAATAAATCAAATTACATGTCTTATTTCTTTGTACACAGAATTTATTCTAACTTGACTTTATTTTCATAGGTTCGACTAATCTCTGAAAGAGATTGTTCAAAAACACTGTCAGCCATGAAGCTGGGATGTATAGCAAAAATTAGTGCAACAAATAAATTACAGGTCCTGGAAGACTGGAAAAAAGATATGGGGTTGAGCTGGAAAGAAGTCGCTTACTTAGGTCGGTTCCTTTCTCTGGGGAGTGAAATTTCATACAGGATATGGAAATACAAACTTCATCAAGCTTCTCAGCTTCACTTTGTTAATACACTGAACTTAATGGGATTGATGTGCAAATTATTGCACACACTCACCAAAAGCAGATATGTGTTTTAAGGCTTGTTAGGGTACGATCTAAACATTAAAGGCGTTGATGAATCACTGTCTAATTCGGTAAGGGAATTCTTAGCTGTTTTTATAATGAGATTTAGGAAAGCTTTTGGTATTACACAAGCGTAGAGTTTCAGCTCATAATTTTGAACTGATTCTAGTTCATTTCAGGGGGATATTGTATAGATTAAATTCTGAAATGCAAACAAGAAATAGATGGAATTGAAACTGAAAGCCACATGATTCGGTACACAACTGTGTTAGTGACAGCTGTAGTGTATAGTCCTGCAAATGCCTGTTCAGTCTCTCACATAATTTTGGTATTCTTAAAAGTACCATTCTCTTACCTGAAGATTGCGTAAAGTGTGATCAACACTTAAATGTTTCACTAAGATTTTACTGAGAACCGACTCACGTGTACAAAGCACCATTGAGCTGCTTGAGATGAAAATTGTAGGAAGAGTAGAGATTTTTAAAAAATAGATTAATATGTACCCAGAAAAGTAGTGGGTTTGCTCAGGTTTTACCCTCTGTGATGTTTTGCCTTCTCTGTCATCTTTCTCAACAGGAAACGAAGAGTCTGATGTAGAATGCCTGAAGAAAGCTGGCATGAGTGGTGTGCCTGCTGATGCTTGTGCAGTTGCTCAGAAGGCTGCCGGCTACATTTGTAAAAGCAGTGGTGGCTGTGGAGCTGTCCGGGAGTTTGCAGAACATATATTCCTGTTGTTAGAAAAAGTGAACTCTGCAAGAAAGCAGATGGAAGAAATGAGTTCAGCAGGAGAGGAAGCGGGAAAATGAGAACAGCAGGAGAGGAAATAAGGAACTAATGAAAAAAGAGTAACACAGCTGGCCAATCTTACTTATCTTCTTCTCTTCCTCCCTCAGTAAGTCTGTATTCCAAAGGATGGCTTATCTTTCAAGTTTACATGACAGTAAACTTAAAAAGATGCGTCCCTCTAGTTTAAAGTCCCCCTTTGATTAAATGATGATATTCATGATCGTATGCTGATAATCATGACCATATTCATGATTATTTAATTATGAGGATGTAATGAAATAAATGTACTTTATTATAATAACATTCATGATTATTTTAAAAGCTATTTAAGTGCAATGTAAGGAATGCTGCAAATGGTGTCCTGTAAATCTACTCTTAAATTGTTACACCTGTCTTACAGGAACAGTGTATTTTATTTCATATTCTGAATATTTTCGGGGATCAATGACTTTGCATGACCTGAGAATTTGTAATTCAGACTTAAAAAAAAAATTATGTCAATTTTCTTTGTTTTGTTTACATTTGATCTGTCAAATGTTAATATGATGATGTAGTTGTGCACTTGCTCTTTACAAGATTCGCTCCAAGTAAGGAAGAGATTCAGTATATGTTGGAGAGTTGGGGTGTAAAATAAGTATTGAACTTTTCTGTAATTTTCAAGAGACAGCTTAGTTATTGTAAAAACAGATTAATAGTAGTATTAGTTAAGAAAAGCATTTAAGCATGTATTTGATTTTAAGCTCATAAGTAATTAAATGGCATTTGGAATTATGCCTCTTTATCTTCAAATCTATTTATATTGGATTTTATTGAAGCACTTAAATTAACATACTCAAATGTTTTGCCAAATTTGGAGTTAAATTTCCCATTAACTTTGAGATCATTCCTTTGCAGAAACTTGATTTCTTTCAATGAAGGCTTTATTAATAAAAAAAAAAATTAATTAACCCCCCACTTTCTTTATTCAATGGAAGAGTAACTGCTGTTTAAGAAAGAACACAGCAAAACGTAGTTGTTGATTGTGGGTTTATGTAAAATATATATTCAGACTATTTTTAGCATGTTAATTTAAAGCTGGCGTGTATGTAGGTATGTTTTTATTTATGGAAAATACAATTTTCACTGTATCTTGATTTAATGAACTCAGTATCTGTAAAAATTTGTGGAACTGACACTAAAAATACACATCAGTCCTAGTATTTATCAGTGAGTCAGGTTCTGCCTTGGGTAATGCTAAAAAATAAAAACTACCCTTTGTACACAGGCAATTATTACTGACGTAAATAATAATGGCTTGTCATTTTATTTTGTTTCTCTACTAACTAGACACTCCCAATATAATATCACCTGATATATTGCCCTCTGTTGGTTATCTTTGTGATTACTTCCTTTTACAAAGCAAACTTTTAAACTGGAATTATTTTACTGCGTATCTACAGTAGTGAGGTTAACAGGTCAATAATTTACTCTACTAAACAGCTCTAGGTTATCATTTAAGTATTTCCTTTCTGTGAGGTTTTAGGGTTCTGCACTGGATAAATCCCATGGACTTTGAGAGAGCCAGGAGACGCTCAGAAGAGTCACATTTTGGATGGAACTATGAACTTTGGTGCAGGCAGATGAATTACTTGAGTTGTATGGACTACGTGATAAAGCTTCAGAAGTCGAGATTGGATGAACAATTTGGGTTTGATGATTTCAGATAGAATTAGCCAAGTTTTTAGTTACTTCATGTTGTCATTGTTAAGTAACTTGCTGACTTTGATGTTTAGAACAGTTCCCTGTGAATACATAGCTTTAAACAAGCTGACTGTGATGAATTTGATCCCTATTTCTTTTATGTTAGATAAAGCAAAAATATGAGTAAGTGCAATTATAATAGAAATATGAGCTGCCAGTACTGTTACAATCAAGATCTGTTCTAATGTTTCAGCTACTTGCTGAATATGCTGCTTATACACTGTGCCTCTACCCAAATAGCAAAACTAAGTGCAGAAACACTTCAGTATAAGTTTTGGTAATAGGCAGAAGGAAATGGTGGCTAATATATGTGTTTTCACTTTGATAGATTGTTGTTTGGAAAAATGCGGTGTAATCTTACATTGGACATACAGGAATAATGTGAAGTAAAAAAAGAGCTCTAGAAACTATTTACAAGCTAAAGCCTGTTTGACTATATGGGAGATGCTTGATCCACGGTTGTAAGTGTTAAGTTTTCTATTGCTCACATGACAAGTGAAGCTTAACTATAAACTACTGCAGCACTAGAGGTGTCTTAATTACTCCTTTAGATCTTGCAGAGATCCTCGGTCGTATGAGGGATTCAGAGGTCACAGAGGGGCAGAGATAGTGAGACTAATTCTAACAGTCACCTTAAAAGGGAAATTCTGGGTCCAGGGCGAGCTTAAAGTGTAATATCTTTTGCCAGCAGCTGTTGTTTAGTACATACCCTGGCACCATCCTTGCATTTTGTAAGAAGTGTGTAGTTCACTCAGGCTAGGTTTCGTGGTCATTTTTGTTATAGTGGAATGATTTTAGAGTAATTCTTTTGGTCATGTGATAACTGATTACCTGAAATTGAAAATAAACAGTTTTCTTTAGTTTCTGAGTAGAGAATGGTTATGGGGTGATTTATGACAAATTTGTGTACTATAAATTGTACACATCTGAGTTCATATGCTTCAGAAGTGGATTATACCTGGTAAAGGTGAACAGGCTTAGTGCCCCAATTTATCTCGTGCCTACACAGTTAGTTCCTCAAAATCTTCATCTTGATCAGCTCATGGAGGCAAAAACTGAGTGTTTTGTGTG
This sequence comes from Clamator glandarius, assembly GCA_033459285.1. Classification (NCBI taxonomy): domain Eukaryota; kingdom Metazoa; phylum Chordata; class Aves; order Cuculiformes; family Cuculidae; genus Clamator; species Clamator glandarius. The sequence continues at coordinate 1,866,965 of JAUNZM010000116.1, read as the reverse complement.
TGTGGTTACACCCTCTTAAATAAACTTGACTTGCCTGAGTTTGGTGTTTTCAGATAGCTCTTTCACAGCACTGTGTGTTTTGTGCCTGTGTTTATGGAACAGTAGGATTCATCTCTGTTTTCTTAGCTGACAAAGCCCAATATTTCTATAGGCAGATAATCTTGTAAATTGAACAGAACATTGAGAATTATTTGGCAGGATGTTCTCAGAAAGAATTCTCATTTTTGTTAGACCTTGAGGTCTGCAGTGGTTTTGGCTGTTTGGTGGCTCTTGCCAGGAGAGTTGAGAAGAGGGGAAAAAGGTGGAGGGAAATTTATTGCCTTTACATTAACTAACTTTGACACAAGGGGTAAGGGTTAGCCCTTCACCTACTTCTGGCTCCACTGATTATTTTTTTTATCTGATTTTCATCCTGTTCAGTCTATGTTTCTTTCCACTTCTTGCTATTTCCTGTAGGGAATCTAACATTTCCTGACCTTAGTTCATTTAAAATCAATATGAATCATATAAAACTCAGCCATTTAAGGTCAGAGAGATTTCCTAGTACTTGGTGATTTCATGTTCTTCATACTTTTAAACCCCGAGCATGTACGTTAACTTGCTTTTTCTAGCTTTTCCAGAGCCCATGAGGGAAGGGGTTTTTAAATCATATGTTCTATTAGTATTCTCTTAAAATACTATTTCCTGTTTCCAGAAATAACTCCCAAATGAGTCTGGTTACACCCAGCAGGACTAATTATCCTAAATGTCAGTGTTGTAAGAGCAATAATAAGATATGTTCAGTGGAAGAATACCAGTCTATTATTCATGAACCTGTTGCATAAATGAGTTAGAAAAACTTGTCACTAATGTGCTGTCTGAAAAATCCCTGGATGGTATCACAGAATCACAGAATAACCAGGTTGGAAGAGACCCACTGGATCGTCGAGTCCAACCATTCCCACCAATCCCTAAATCATGCTCCTAAGTACCTCATCCACCCTAACCTTAAACAACTCCAGGGACAGCGACTCAACCACCTCCCTTGGCAGACGGTTCCAATGCCTAACCACCCCCTCCGTGAAGAATTTTTTCCTATTCTCAAGCCTGAATCTCCCCGGGCGGAGCTTGAGGCCATTCCCTCTCGTCCTGTCCCCTGTCACTTGGCAGAAGAGGCCAGCTCCCTCCTCTCCACAACCTCCCTTCAGGTAGTTGTAGAGAGTAATAAGGTTTCCCCTCAGCCTCCTCTTCTCCAGGCTAAACAACCCCAGCTCTCCCAGTCACTCCCCATAAGATTTGTTCTCCAAACAGGTTTGTTTCTCATTCTTGGACAGACTTGTCTGTCTGCTTTTCTGATTCTAGATACATTTATGTACGTGACTTTGGTTTAATAGAGCTTTTCCACTGTTGAAGATACTGGAGGAAAGAAAAACATCTGATAACAGTCTCATTCTGTAACTGTCTACCACACCTCTGTAGCATTATGGACTGCTTCCCCTGAAGTGGTTGCCATTATTTTCTTTTTGCAGATAGAAGGATTTCTAAATTGTTTGTAAAAATGTGTTAAAGGGAATGAGCAGTGAGCAGTGTGGGGGGCAATGATACTGAATTATTCACATGAGTAGCGAGAGTATGGATGATGAAACTAAATAGATATATTTAATATGATGAGCTTAATAGAAAAAATCCTAATATAATATTAAAAAAATCCATTTCTACTGTTCCATTATACTCCATAAAAATATGTATTGGTTTGAAGCTGGACATGACTTACAGGCATTTAACAGACCTCAGCAGACTTAAAACAGCCTTTGGCCATGTGTTCCACAAGGCTGATACCTGATTTAGTTCCTCTAGTTGTGAACCTTGGGTTTCTTCCTCCTATTTCTTGTATGGGAAATACCCAAGTGTATTTTTGTCCTTATTTCACAGTATATATCAGGGTTTGTTCTAAAATGTCAATGTGAGGAGCAGAACATGGTGTTACTTTTACTGGTAGGAATGAATCATCTAATCTTAAAAACTCATTGAAGATAGTTCTGTGTGAACTTTTGCCCTATGTAAGAATATGATGACATCAGCTGAATTGGCATCCATTGATCATAAATAGTAATGATAAATCCCTCAGGAAATTCTTGGACAAAATGTGTTTGGAGGTTGGGAGACTATTCAGGAAAATATCATATGCTTGTCTTTTTTTGCATACTTTGCAAACAAGTTTCTGGGCTAAATTGACCTGTATCTCAGCTAGTATGTCCACTCTTGTTTTAAAGTTAAATATGGAGATAGTCTCTCCAGGGATGTAGCTTTTAACTAAACCTGTCATTGCACTACTTTTTATTAACTGTACAGTCTCTGTAAGAGTTTGGCTATTTTTATTCTCCCACCTTTTTTTCCTGGTTACATCTTGTCCACAGCAACACATCCTCAAGCTGGAAGAGGTTGTGTCACTAGTCCTTCTGATCAGTGATGCTCAACTCAAATGATTAGTTAGGTGAAGCCTGGCCTACAAAGCTTGAGGATGGGATGAAGGAATCTCATATAGACAAACACAAACCATCCCTGTTCATTTGACTTGATGAACTTAAAGATTTCTTCAAAACATCTGTCATAATCTGGCTTTGCATTCATTTAATTCTATGGATTCTACCATGTGTTCTCGTAAAGGAGCCAGAGCCCACACTTGCACCAGACGGGAGTATGAATGGGTTCGGTGGGCAGTTATTCAAATGACTTGCAAACAAGCCCTAGTCCTGGCTCACCACGTCAGTGTATTGACATCCTTGTGTGTTTGTGCACTCTCCCTGTGAAAAAAATTGTGGGCTGTCTGCAAGCCATGCTGCTTTTTTGTTCTTGTTCTTATATGCTTTGTACCTTGCCAGGTTTTTACCATCAAGTCAGTGAGCACAGTGGAGCTCCCCAAGTTAGTTGTTTGTTTAAAGAAACCATGTATTTGATTTATAATGAAAGCCAAGAGATTCCAAGGGTTTTCAAGGTAAACTTCCAGGCAGTGCATGGCAATGTAGAGAACTGAGCTAACTGGATCTGTGCCTTGCAGTGCTTCTGTACTGATGCCCCTGCTGAGAAGCAAGGGAACTCATGTCTGGGCTGCTTCAGTTAAGCTGCTGTCATTGGTGTTTGAGCTTAGAGAGCACAAAGATATATGAGCTAGCTTTATATTGCATTTTGTTCAACTGCCAATGAAGTTTTTTGTTTTTTTTTTTTTCAATTGTAGCATAGGTAAATCCTCAGTTTAGCCAGCAGGCAATGCTGTAGACTGATTAATTGCTCATGTCTCTTAAGTAGCTAGGCAGCTAACTGCAGTTTAAGCAGCATAGCGATAACTACCTAGCTGTTGGATTAGGTCTAAGTAGTTTAACAGAACAACAAACCACAATTATCCTTTGTTTTAGTGACAGGCAGGAAAGGAAAATATGCTTTTACTACCCCTAAGCATCAATATTTGTACATTGAATGCCATTATCTGCCCCATCATTCTGTTTCTACAGTGGCTGCTAGTAGATTCTCAGTGCTGAGGACTGATCATTCCCAGGTCTGTCCTTGCAGACACTGGCAGTGAGTAATGAAGGACTTCATAAGCAGACTGTGCATCAGGAATGTCCCTAGATACCCAGAGACTGACCTGCTCCCCTCAAACCTGACTCCCTTCAGAGCGTGCTTCAGCTTTTGAGCTCCACAGCATCCTGAAAAAATGAATGCCTAATTCTTGTGCAAAGCTTTGCAGTTAAAACAGTGCAGTCAATAGATGTCAGTGAAGAACAAACATTTCTGTTCCTTTTGGAGGCAGTGCTGCTTCCCTTTTTACTGGCAGAAAGCCTGGATGGCTGTGGAGCCCGTGCCAGAGCAGACATGTCTCTGGTGCCATGGACTTGCAGTTATTCTCAAGGTGACTGTTTCTCCACTTAGCATTGGCATGCAAGACCTGTTTGGAAGGAGGCCAGAAAGAGGCACAGCAATGTAATTTGTGCCTTTGTGCTTTTCTGTTCCTGAGTTTTCACTTGAGCAGCTGTCAGGTGCTCCTGCATGCTCCCCGTTGGAGCCCTGAGGTGCTGGCGCTCCTCTCTACTTGGCCAAGGAGAAGCTTCTGCTACAGGAGCTCAGGAAGGGCAATGTCTCGCCATTTATACCCACTGTCTTTCACCGTCCTTTCCTACAGTTTATCCTCTGTGGTCTGCTAGACAGGTAAACAGATTCAGGAAGGGAGGAGGACTGTCTCCTATCAAAGTTAATAGAGAAGTTGCTGTACTGCATTGTCTCTTGTTGTTGCTAGTCCCTTGAAAGAAGGTGTATTATGGTTACCTGTGAGTCTGGAGCTGGTGAAAGAGTGATACACCCACTCAATCCTTTCCCCTCTTTCTAAACATTGTCTTCAAACAATTGCCTTCACCCCCACACTCAGCTCTTTCAGTCAGGCTTGATCCCTCCTGTCCCATCCCTACTAGTTCTTTGCAGCAGCAGTGCTCTTGGCTCTTTGTCTGTGGTCTGTGACTGTCTTTCCTCTCTCATCAGCTGGTGGTGAAGCAAGTCCCACATTTACTTTTCCAGTTGAAACACAGTAACTGTTAAACCCTTGTCTTGATCCCCCGAGCATCTCTACTTTACTTAGACACAGTGCAGAAACCCACCAATCGATCTCCTACCTTGAGTCTCTTCTATTTTCCTATTACTCCTGGCTTCAAAGTTACCAGAACTTCTCAGATTCCTTCCCCCACCTGCTTCCTCTCACTCCCACCCACCCCATACTTCTCCAGAATCACTTTCATCTCCTACAAGGCATTCCTGAAGGTATGCAGGGAGGTTTTTTCACCAGCCGTTGCTTTCCTCCAAGAAACTACTTTAGGCATCAAACTCATTGTATCAGAACTAATGTGACTTAAAGTCGGGTTGCTTGAATGTTTAACTAAGCACTTTGTCTTCTCTGAGAATTACATTAGAAGACAGTTTTGTGATGTTTTCAGGAAAAAGGTCCTTGAAGGAAAGCCTGGAATTCATGTGTTCCTCTCACAAGATTTCTGGCCTCCCAAATGTTCTTGCTTTCTTTTTTCATGACCCAAAGGCCAGATAAGCCTGGGTAGCAAGCAAAGCAGGCCAACTTTGACAAGAGTGGGTAGAGACCTCACAGCTCAGCTGTCATGGTGTAAATATTTAATGCTGTTTGCTCTAATTAAATCAAATCATCAGATGAGCCCTTAGTCAGGAGGATGGAATCAATACAAAAGCAGTATTGTAGCCATTTACATGTAATAGAGATTGCATAGGGCTTTGTCTCTTTCAAACCTAGTATTGCTATTGTTTAGGTATGTTTTGGACCAGTACAGTTGGACTCAATGATCTCGAAGGTCTTTTCCAACCTATGATTCTGTGATTTTGTAGGGGAGAAATTTCTCTCTTTCCAAAGAAAAAAAGAAAGGAAAGTAGAGAGGAGAAGAGATGTTTTTGCAACAGCTTACTATGGAAGTTTTGAAATTATTTTAACATCTCCATGACCTGCCAAAATGACCTCTGGAGCCAGATTGACAGTTCTTTGAAAAATTCAGTTGGAACTGTGACAGTCATAGGAAGGGGAGGGGGAGAAACAGGACAGTGGGGAGAGCAAGAGAAAAGATGAAAGGAATGGTAGGTGTAGCAACTGTTAGGAGACCCTGGTTGCCAGTAGTTACCATCTCGTACCCCCAACCTTTAGTAACAGTGCCCAACCTAGCTTTCTGAACCTCTGACATAGATAAGTTTTGCTATGCTGTCTGCAGCTGGACTGTGCTATGCCAGTGCCAAGGAAGTACCTGCTGCCCTGTAATTTTACTAGAAGTTACTTTCCTTCTTAGGGTATTACTGCCAGCCAGTTGCTGCACCCTGCCTCAGATGTTTGAGTAAAGCTATATTTAAAACACTTGGAGATCAACAGTGCTGTGTAAGTATGAATTGTTAAAGAGAGGAACTTTCTTTTAAAAGTCCATTTAACTCTGCAGTGCTGTGCCAGAGGTCAGACAGCTGCACTCACAACCCTATATTCTAATGCTATGCCTTCACTTAGTTCAGGATTGTATGCTTCAACCTCCTCATTGATCCACATGACAATGTCCTCACCCCGTACCTTCCCACAGTTTCATATTGTGAATAAACATACAAATGCTGCTTACAGCAGTGTTCTTGACAATATGAACTCACTTCCAAACTTAATTTGCCCAAGAACCCTTTGATTGTTTTCTATACTTGTGAGTGGTAGAAAAAAATCATAAAATCACAGAATCACAGAATAACCAGGTTGGAAGAGACCCACTGGATTGTCGAGTCCAACCATTCCCACCAATCCCTAAATCATGCTCCTAAGCACCTCGTCTACCCTAACCTTAAACACCTCCAGGGACGGTTCCGATGCCTAACCACCCTCTCCGTGAAGAACTTTTTCCTAATCTCAAGCCTAAATCTCCCCTGGCAGAGCTTGAGGCCATTCCCTCTCGTCCTGTCCCCTGTCACTTGGGAGAAGAGGCCAGCTCCCTCCTCTCCACAACCTCCCTTCAGGTAGTTGTAGAGAGTAATAAGGTCTCCCCTCAGCCTCCTCCTCTCCAGGGACACCTTCTACCAGACCAGACTGCTTAAGGTCCCATCCAGCCCGGCCCTGAACACTTCCAGGGAGGGGTTATCCACAACTTCCTTGGGCAACCTGTACCAGGGCCTCACCACCCTCATCATGAAGATTTTCTACCCGAGTTAAATGTTCAAGTATGTTTCATGGGATTGCTGGCCCTTTATTCATGGTGGAAGAATGATACCTGAAAGGAGGGCAGCTGTGGTTTGTGGTATTTTAGAGGGAGAGAGTGATTTTAGTGTCAGAAGAGCAAAACACCACAAACAAACTTCTCATTTGCAAATGGATCATTTGCATAAAACAGTGTTTAGGGCAGCACCCCCCTTAAATTTTGTTGGATTGGTAAATGGCAAAGGAGTGTGGTTGAGTAGGCTTTTCTCTCACTAATTTCTTCATCACCTAACTTCTGTCTCATTTGTGGAGATGCAAAATTGGTAGGTATTGATGTCAGCATGTACCAGCAAGGTATGAAATCAAAGGGCTATGTGGCAAGTGGAAATATACAGCTAGAGAGAGCATTAGTGTTTGCTGAAAATAAGGACAGAGCTCAGCTTTTCAGGAACAACACACCCCAAGGACAAGCTTGCCTTACAGATGCGTTCCTTCAGAGCATGTAGAAGTGGAGGCAGAGTAATGGTGCTTACCTGCAGGAGTTTCTTTTTGATTGTTTTTTGCTAGTGTTTTTCCTGCCTACTACTGCCTTAGAAGTGCATGGTTAGGGAGAACTAGTCTGTGGAGAGGGGTGCTTAAAATCAGCCTGCAAAGTGAATTGAAGGTGAGGACAGCAAAGACAACATGGAATAAATCCAAAGAAAAATCTTTGCTGGGTTCCTAGAACAGTCACTTGAATATGAACACAGACAGCTGCTTCTTGGAAAATCTGTCTTATCAGGGCAGGGTAAATAAATAAATCATGGTCAGATTAAACTATCTCTGAGTAGCGGTTTGTTGACCAGAGTGGAATGGTGGAGTTCTGTTGCACAAGAACTGCAAAGTAAAATGAGTATCATCAAAACACTGGAAACAAGCATTTTGCAGGAAGAAAGTCAAACGAAAAAAATACATGTTTATAGTTCTCCAACATACAGTGCAGTAATTTACAGGGATGTACATCAGTTGTATTTAATGCACAAACACTACACAGTACCTAACCCAGATATAAGTTACATCAAAGAAGTAAATATTGTAAAAAAAAAAATTACCTTCAGATGTTTGAATGTATATTTTTCAACTTCAGTATCAGTAACGAAGTCTGATAAGATAGACACTTTCTAAATCATGGTAGATCAGGAAGGGAGGGAGGCTGGGGCCAAATCTTTGGTCATTTTCTTATGATGTGCTTTTAGACTTTTTATATATTCAGATTCCCAGCAGTTTAGGTAAAATTCCTAAATCAGATCCAGGAAGTCCATTTTTATCCCTCTAAAGCAAAAAAATAAATAAGTGATAAAGTAGATTGGGTGGTAGAAAAGTGAGACTGACACCTGACTGTAAAATGATATACATCTGCCCACTGAAGTTAGCTCTGACATTGTGTCAGAATATTTCTGTTCTCGAAATCTCATATTTACAGTCTTTTCTGTTGGGAGGGTTATAAACTGAATGGGAACCACCATTCAGATTTTCCCCCCAGTTGCTCTTTCTGTTTGTTGATAACTGGATATTGTTCTTCACAAGGAGTCAAAATTCATAGGTGAGACTTTTTGCCATTTTGCTGAGCTTCATTTTCTCATTAAATATCTCCTCAAACCTTCGATTCTGTTTTGGAGTGAAATGGTTCTTCCAGTCACCAACAGCACCTAGGAGAGCAGGATCAGAAAAAGAACAGTGAGGCTAGCAATATATATAATACAGAAAATTATTTAAAGGCAGCCCAGGTTTGTTAATAACGCAGTCAGAAATTAGTCTCTGTGGTAGGTCACGATCATGAGTAATTGTTTTATTGGTTTAGTGAAACTCTAAGAGAAGCAGCTGCTTCATCATCCCTAATGGCTGTTAAATCCCCTAGCCTTCAGACTCGTTTCCTAGATGGAATTAGAGCTCTTGGTCATCTCAGCAAAGAGGCATCTTGCCACACCTTAGATTTGTTGTTAAAGGTCTCTGCCTAGACTTTTTCACAGTCAGTAGAGGAAATAGTTACTTCCTGGCTGAAACCGATCTCATCCTAGTTAACTTCTAAGCCTTGACAAATGAATGGTGCCTTAAAAGCAGCCATATGTCTCCACTGACTAAAGAAGTCTTCTACAAACAGAAGCCTAGAGTGACCTGATAGATGAATCCCATCCTAAAACCCGCACCTAATCTCTAAGCCTTTCTCTGGATGAGATGTCCCACTGCTTACTTGGAGAGTTAACTACTTCTAGGTGACCACGCACACTCATATTTGGTGAAGTGTTTCAATTGTTACCCAGTTTGGGCAAATACAAAATTATTTTCTGACAAATTTTAACAAGACGGTGCTTACGGTTTTCCCTCTCATGTGCATGATCTAAATACCCTGCATCCCTGCTGACTAAAATAGCAGTGCAGACAGCAGGGGCAAGGAAAGAGAGCCTGAAGAATAACATACACATATAAATCTTCTGTAAACTGTCCAAAACTAGTGATAAACCTGGGATTTGCATAGGAACTACTGTGAAACAAAACTGTTGGGATTTTTCATATTTTTCAATATACCTTTGTCAAAGTTCCCTGACTTAGAAAAGCGTATCTGAGTTTTTTGTTTGGTTGGCATTTACTAAGAGATTGTATTTTGGCATTTGCTTCTGCTCATTGATAAGTACATTCTGTGAAATCATTTCCCTGATTTTTAATTGAAATAACTCTTAGTTTTAAACTATCAATTACTGTTCAAAATTAACTAAGTAAAAATAATCAAAATCCATCTAAGCATGATGGGTTTGATTTACTCATTAACTAAATCTGAGGAAGCTTCTGAAAGGAGCAAGTAAACACCTTCTGTAGGTATTTTGAAGTCACATCTGAGCTAAGCACCGTTCGAAGATTTTACCACAGATTCCAGTTTGGCCAAGGTCTGAAGGCTACCTATGAGGCCATCCTGGTGACTGATTCTCTATTCTTTTCTTGTGTTCATTGTCAGCATATTTCCTTTTCAGGAAACATTTCAATGAGATAAGAGGTGATATGGAGGATAAAGGCTATGAGCAGTCTCATTTGGAAGGAATGTGTCTCACTCTTTCTGATTCTTGTAAACAAAGTGACCTTCGCAGGTGATTTCAGAGACATGTTGTAAGACAGTGAAGTGGACAGATTTTAGATAAGAAAGGACAGATCAAGCATAATGCTTCATGAACCTTTCCTTTTAGCTCAGAAGCTCCCACAGAGCAAAATTAGTCAGATTGTTCAAACTCCTCCATGCTTCTTTAGTAGAAGTCTGCATTTTTAACCAGAGAAATTAGAAAGCGATTTGTAAAATGGCCTGAAATGGAAGGATCCTGTCTCTACTTCTCTCAGGGCTGTCCCAAAGCATCCCTACAGTCCGTGTAAGACCTGGACTGCAGCCTCTGGCTGGATTCCACCCTGCCCAGGGAACTTACCTTTTCGAAAAATCAGCTTCCTGTTAGATGTCAGCGCACAAACAGTGTGATTGGGATCACTGTTCTCCTTTTCTGTGTCACTTTTCATCTCTGAGAATGACGACTTTTTGCAAATGTCTTGGATATCGTTGTCATTGATGTTTAAACCCAGGAACAAAGTAATTTCCTTTACAATCTTGGGGAGATCCTGACGTCCAAGAAAAATAAAGCTTTTGTATTTCTGAACTGATTATTAGAGGTCTAGCTGGTATTAAAATACTCCTTTTTATTTCATATTGTCCATCATACATTTATTTGCTTTCAAGCAAAGCTAAACATGTCATTGGACTGTGTACATGACAGGTACAGTAAACCCGATTCCCTTCTCACAGAGGGGAATACTCACAGAGATGAAGTAAACACTGAGAATTTGATATCAGAGTTTCACTGCCAATTTTACTCCCAGTTTAGGTAAAGTGTTCTCCTATCTCTCAGAATTATTTCATTGGTAACAGAAAAATATTGAAAGCTCAGCTTCTGTGTAACTAGCTTATTTCATTGGAGGGGCTGTATCTAGAGATCCAACAAATAACCCAGAATTCAAAATGATTTGTTTATATACCTCATAGGGGATTTTGTTTTCAACAAGTGGTTTTAGTGGAAACACCAGAAGGTGTTTCTGTTCACCTCAAAATTCATTCTCTGAAAGCTAAGTTATGGTGAGGTTTGTTTTTTTTTAAGAACAGCAAAGCAGTTTCTGCATAATCATTTCCTTTCATCGTAATTTTTTCTACCCTTCCAGGCTCTCATTTTCTTGTTTACTGGGAGTTTAAGTCCCACTAACCATGAGTGGTTCTGATGTCTTATATCACTTTTTGAAAATTTCACCTGAAATGTCAGGCAATGAGCTTAATGTGTGGCCTTCAATGGCTGTCCTTGATTAATCTTTCCATAGGACCAAGAAGAAGGAACTTGAAATTCTTCCTGTAGCCTGGGGAAAATCATGTAATACGTGTCCCACTCCTTCTCCTATGTAATGCAACTCTCATGGGGTTTGGTACTTACATAACTTGGGCAGTCAGAATTAACTCACTAATATAAAGTTCTATGAAAGTACAAATTATGCCTAAAGACATATATTCACATTTTCCTACTTTCTTTTTTTTCATTATAACTTGTTCTTTGATATTCTAATGGTGTTAATTTACAAGTAATGCAATAAAAGAAGATAGCATATTTACCTTCTTCATGTCTTCGTAGAACAAAAATAGGATGTTTTTATCGTTTTCATGTTCTTCCCAACTTAGGAAATGATCAAACCAGGATCCACAGACAACTGAAAAGAAAACCCACGTAAGAAAGATTGATGTAAACTTTATTCATAAAAGAACTCAACTGTATCTCATGCATTTAGCTTCTCTTCTTAGCTTGTAAGCTCTATTCCTCTAAAATTGATTAAATTCTTTTTGCAAAGAGACTCAAACTGACAGTCCAATGAGGTTACCATTCATATGAAATTTGATTTTGTATGAGAGATGTAAATACTGTTCTGAGATACAATTCTGTAGTGGAAAGAGGCTCCAAATCCAAGTCAAGACCAGTAATGAAGGAAAATGTACTGGCCTAACAAGATCTGAGCATCTCGGCAAATGTCTGCATGTCTGTGGTCACAGCTAGAAATGATCAGCTTATTAGGAAGTCAAATAAGAAGTTAAATGGAGCACACTGTTGTTAGCACACTGTATTGTCCCAGCAGAGGGGAATCTGTATTACTTTTAAAAGTCAAAGAAGAATTATATAAAGATGTTATGCAAATACATCATTCAGCTAACCACATAGATAAGTTATAATTTTATAGTTGACTCTTAGTACTTCTTTCATCTGAACGCTCCTTTTGCTGAACCGTGTGAGGGGAAATAAATTTTGATTTTCTTTTAAAAAACCAAGATTCTGACCCTCCTGGTTGAAAGACAAGATAGACTACATTGAAAGATGAGTTGAAAGACTCCTGTAGAGCAATGAGAAGGGTCTTAGAGCAATCACTACCAGTGTTCTCCAGAACTATGACTTTGCTTTATAATCACCCCCAGGAAGTATAATATTGTAATGTGCATCATGTTAATTGCAATCTCTGAGTTGTAACTAAGTATTTTGCTGAATGTTCCATTCTGTATCTGTCTCCTGCACATAACTACAAGGTTGATGTGCTCCATGGTGCTCAATTAAACCCTGCTGCCCTGGTCAAACACACTGGAGCTGTGGCAAACAACAGCATGGAATAGGCTCATTAGCTTCAGAAATACAGTGTGCAGCCTCAAAGACTCCAGGGACAGCATCACAATTGTCTCTGCACATCCTCACCCTTGTTGTGAACAGAGATTAACTGTGCAAGACTACTTTGCAAGGATTTAAATCAAGCAGCACAACCTTTGTATGTTCCTGTTCCTAGCAAAAAATGACAACCTCTCTGTCCACATCACCTCTTATATAAATTTCTGTTGGAACCAACATAGTTATTTTTTTATGCCAAGTCTAAACACAGAGAAAATAGGTGGCTACTAGTTTACAGCCAAATAGGAGTTGCTTTCAAAATTCAGTGTAATCCTCTTTTAATTTTTATGCTATTATATGTTCGGAGTTGATTCTAAATAAGCCTAGATCCTGCCGATCACTGAAGAACATTCCTTAGGGCTGCTTTGAACTAGGAACACAGTCTGAGCCAAATGCCACCCAGCCAGTAGACAAATTGACTTCCAGAGCTCTGATGTAAGCCCATGATGACTGCAACGGCACTTCTCTTTTGAGGTTTTCCAGCTGATCTGTCATTGTTGCTGTTATCACTGTGGTTACATTGCAGAAACATACGTCCTCCAAGGAGTAATAAAACACTAAAAATGGGAGTGGACAGCTGGAATATGGTCCTGTTGTCAGCTTCCAGGCCACTGCTGGCACTCATAAAAATCTCACTCTTGTCCTTGTTCTTTGGACCCCACTACTAAAACAACACAGTAGGCAGACTATGTGTAGAACTGCTTTATGAAAGCATCTAGAATCCCACTGAGGGGCAACTCGAGGCTGTCTTCAAGACTGGAGAAGGCACTACCCCTGAAAACGCAGCTGTTAGTGCAGCCTGGGTATAGTCTCCCCAGGTGCCCCATTGTCTGCACTTCGGCATGTCAGCGAGGAATGTGGAGCTGGCTGGCCACCTTCAAACAGAGCACCTGCACCACTGGCCTGCCTATCGAGGACAGGAGCTGGCTGTGGTGAGCCCACCTGCCCCTTGCATCTGCTTGGGAGTACTTCATCTACCCACCTCTATGAAAGTTCGAACATGAGTTCTTGGTTTGCAAGATGAGGTTGTAAGTGTATTAATGCAGGCAAATCCACATCACAATCAACAAATTATCAGGGGTTTCAGAGTGTTTGTGGGAAAGAATTAAATCAGTAACTTGCCTGGGAGAACATGTTTTTTAACAGATATGTCAAAGAGCAGGAAAAACTTGCAAAGAGCAGTTGTGCTGAAATAATGCAACCGCCTATCAAAATAGCTCCTTGTAGGACTGATCCTATTATTTGCTCTTGTTTAGCTTGCCACTAGAACTTGTACTGGAAAAAACCCCAAACAATTAAAGCTATATGAACAAGGAATGCAACGCAGAGTTTTCACAGAGTTCACGGTTCATCATTATTTCTGTGAATAATAAGTGCATGTAAACTGCAAGGAGAAAATATGAAATTTATCCTTACCATCTCCTTTTAAGAACAAATCAAAGAATGCAGTCCAGGTATCTATAGTGGGAAGGTTTGGGTTATCTCTGTAGTAATGATACATGGAAACTGCCGTATCTTTTGGATTTCTGCTGATGTAGATCATCTGTAAATTAAGATAAGATGGTTATTAATAATAATATCCTTCCTTTATTTTATAGGAGCTATGTGCATATATGCAACAATTTCATAGGTGGCTTACAGTGTCAAGACCCATTCCTTTAGAGTTCCTCCATTGGAGACCATGCCATTAAAACAGAAATGTATTTATCCTTGCTTATGCAGAAGTCAGTAGTGGCTAATAAACAATTCCACATAAACAGAGATGTATTTGCTACAGCTGACTGATGTTCATATTTTGTGAAAGAGATTATGTTCATTTTAAGTCAAAAGTCAGTGTATGATCTCTTGTTTCTAACATGTGAAACCATTTACTAATCAACATTCACAGGACAGCTGCAAAACATGAATGTTGGCCTTTCATTTACATTAGCCTTGTCCCAAAAGCCTGGATCTGAGTAATCCTGAGATTCTGAACTTCTAATCTAAAACCTGACACCCAGGGCTGGGAGGAATCCAAAACCATGATCTGAATCTGCCTCCCGCATTTCAGTTCTCCTCTACCCAATATTTCTTTAGGTCTTCACAAAGCTTCAATATGAGCAGCAGAATACTTTCACACCCAGCACAGCCTATAAGTACGCATGAGAACTATTTTCTGTTTCTAAACCACTGGTCCAACCACTAGGAAATGGGACAATGAGAACAATCCCTCTCCGCCCCCCCAATATATTTCTGATTGGAAGATGATGATACTGTATTTTGCATGGTGCCTGGTATACAAATCACCCCAGGGGACCTGTGGGGCAGAAGCAGAAATCCAAGTCCTAGCCCAAGTCTCTGCTCACACTGTCTTAGATTGGTGGTCAGCTGTGTCTCCAAAATTCACAGCAAACCACTTATGGAAACTACAAATAATTTAAAAATTATTGTGGAATAACAGGAAAAGATAGATTCCTAATAGACACTTAACATATCCTGCTGCTTTTATATCTTTTTGCCTTACCTTGCATTTTTTTTTCTTAAAATTTGTAGGTAACATGTTGTAGTCTAAGTGTGTTGGAATGATTCTCTTTGATGAGAGTTTATTCAGTTCCTCCAGTTTTGAAATATCTCCAAATTCGATGGGAGATGTTAGTGTAACTTGAGTGTTGTAAAGCTTGGTTATAATTCCTGCAAGCCAGTGAGTGCCTGTAGAAAAGTAATTTTAAGGAGAGAAAAAAAAAAAAAAAGAAAAAAGGGAAGATTTGTTACTGAGAAAATATGTGGAATATGGAAAATAGCTTGCTTATCCCCCAGATTCAAGAAACTTCACATTACTGAATAATCCCCTAGGCTCCAATTGTAGAAAATACTGGAAAAATTAGGGCTATAGCTGAAGTACAAAGTGACTCTGTGAGAACTGTTAATAATGGTGTCAGAGCAATCTCATTAGACAAATTACTTGTTGGCTGAGAGGTAGTTATATTGTTTTTATCATTTCTTTGAAAACAACCTGGGTTTTTTTTCTTTATACAGACTCAAGCCTGTATTTGAAAAGCACTGATTGAACTTCCCCTTCTTGTGTGTGCTTCTGTATGTGAGTGAGGCAGGGGGAAAGGGAATAAGAAATTAATAAATCTATAGCCAAGAGCCACACAAATAACTTAATACAACTCTTGACTTGCTTATCATTGGACATAGAAATACTCTGGAAAATCATTCAGGTATAGATTTTTGTTTACAACAAATAAATATTTATTTGTTTTTCAAGATAAAAAGACCTGAAACTTTTCAAATAAAGAGTCAAAATTGAGATAAATTACCCATATTTTTTTTGTAACTTTAACGTTTACTGACAGAATAATATATTCGTGTACTCAGGCATCCTTTCTTTTTTCTCGTACACAGACATTTCCCGACTAGTTTAAGCAGAGAACATGAAATAAACAATTGAGACTTCTTGCAATTAACATTTGAAAGTTAAACTTACCAGATTTGGGATAAGAAACCAAAAGAACATCATCTTCTCTAGCATCAAAAGCATCCAAGCATTTCAAAAGTTCTGGAGAAGACCTGATGGTAAAGGGAATCCCCTTAAACACGTGAATGAGCTCTGCCTCACTGGAGTTGGACATGGTTACTTAAGTGCTGGATTCCTGCAAATCAGATAACAGTGAAATGACAAGGGGATTTAAAAGTCACTTCTAAGTCAGATGGTTTGAAGTGACAAACTGGGACCAAGCAATACAAACCGCATGCTTATATACTTTGCTACCTGCCACGCAGTCCTATCAGACATTGATTTTTCCAGGCAAATTGTGAAGGCAACTGAAATATTAGAGGAAACCTGATAAATAACTGAAATGCAGAGTCATGAAAAATGCATGTCTTTCGTCATTTATTAGCTCTCCAGATAAAGAAATGAGGTCATAGTCAAAATACACTAATCGTGGAAAATTAAAATACATTGCTGCAAACATTCATAATAGGATTATTCTATCAGTTATACTGTGTTGGAAGTTGTTTTATCTCCCAATGAAAAAGATACACTTTAAAATAGTTTTATAAATACAAAACTGATGTGTTATTTTATGTGAATGAAATTTGTTTGGTTCCATATTACAAAATATACAACAGCTTGAATTTTCAGAAGTGCAAATCGATGACAAAAACTTGAATTTTGTGATGTTAAGGAACTAGTTTTTTTTTAAAGTAGAATTTCAGCCTGTGGCATCTTAAAACCAGAGGCACTTACAGGCACAATAATTCTTTACATTGCCATATGTCTTCATAAGAGCAGTACAGACAACAAGAATCGCAAATTTAAAATAGTTATTCAACATTGGTTAAAATTCTGCATGTTTCATGACAGGTAGTGGTTAAAGATTTTAAAATATTTCCACAGAATATATGGATTCATTTAAATAAAAGTTGCTTGCAAGAAAGGCATTTATGAATTACCTGCTTTGAAATGTATTTTTTTTAAAAAAAACTGAATCTTCAGAAATCATCATTAATTTTTTTATCAAACTAAAAGCCTAGTTTGTTTAAAGTGACCTTAAGCAATGTCAATACATCACAGTAAAATAAATAGCTCAGTTTTGAAATGAAACATTTTGGAATGCTTAATATTTTCAATTTTAATTTCATAGGCCACAAATTAATTTACTCAATTTTGCATTCTTTTCCTCAAACATCCAGTAGCTTCACTATTTGTATTGAAAACTTCCTACCATGTATTCAGCTGAAGCCTTTCAAATCAACTTGAGAATTTGCATACAAATCTTTCTTAAAATCAAGCAGTCTTTTTCTAGAATTTCCCAAGTTTACCAAGGTCCCTGTTCTTGTTTTATTGCAGATTTAGTCAAGGGAACTGAGTACCAAATGTGCCTCTTATATAAGAAGTTAATGATTAGACCATCCTTCCAAGAAACACCTGCATGGTCAAGATTACTCACAAGGACAATTACCAGCTTATGTACTTGCTCATTTTTCCAGAAAATCCAGTATTGTAAGATTGATTCCTGTCCCACTCCTTTCTCTCTTTTTTTTTCTTAACCGCATTGCCAGCATACGAGTTAAAGAGAAGTGAAGTCAACAAGCCTAAATCTTCTCACCTGTGTTGCTTAAGAAGTTGCCCTTAAAGAGCTACTGCCTGCAAATGTGCCCTGTGCCATCAATAAAATGTGATTTCCAGTTACACAGGACCAAGTGGGGATCAAAATAATGGAAAACATGTTCTGGAGAGATGTTCTCTGTCACCAAGGGTGAGAGGCGACAGGGTAGTCTCTCCAGGAGGTAATCAAGTGAATGAATGAGGGCACAAGGCACATGTAGATAGTGATAGTCATGTAGGAGTTGGGGAATCCTGGGGATCTGAACAGGCTGGATCCATGAGCTGAGGCCAATGGGATGAGGCTTAACAAGCCCAAGTGCAGAGTGCTCTGCTTGGGACACAACAACCCCATGCAGTGCTACAGGCTTGGGGAAGAGTGGTTGGAAAGCTGCCTGGCAGAGGAGGAATTGGGTGTGATGGTTGACAGACAGCTGAGTATGAGCCAGCAGTGTACCCAGGTAGCCAAGAGAGCCAATGGCGCCTTGGCTTGTGTCAGAAACAGCATGGCCAGGATTGTGACCCTGTACTCAGCACTACTGAGGCTGCACCTCAAATACCGTATGCAGTTTCGGGCCCCTCATTACAAGAAAGACATTGGGGTCCTGGAGTGTGTCCAGAGAACAACAAAACTGGTGAAGGGACTGGAAAACAAGTCTTGTGAGGAGTGACTGTGGCAACTGGGGTTGCTTAGCCTTGAGAAATGGAGGCTGAGGGGGGGACCTTATCACTGTCTATAACTAACTACCTGAAAGAGGGTTTTGGTGAAGTGAGTGTTGGTCTCTTCTCCCAAGTGATAAGTGATAGGATGAGTGGAAATGGTCTCAAGCTGTGCCAGGGGAAGTTCAGATTGGACATTAGGAAAAATTTCTTCACAAAAAGTGTTATCAAGCACTGAAATAGGCTGCCCAGGGAAATGGCTGAGTCATCATCCCCGGGGGTATTTAAAAGATGGGTAGATGAAGTACTCAGGTATATGATTTAGTAGTGGACAGGTATAGTTGGTCTCGATAGTCTTAAAGGTCTTTTCCGACTTAGGGATTCTATAGTTCTGTGATTTCTAATGTTTATTTTGCAGTCATCATTCCAGCCATGTGCATTTAGTGCAAGCTAATAAAACTCTATTACCTTGACCTAGCAAAAATAATCTTATTGCTAAATGCTTCATATATTTACTGTCTTTTCCCCTTTCATTTCTTCCTGCATTCCTATTAAGTTTTGAGTCAGCACATTTGCCTAATCTAATCACTTGGACCTTTATTAATAATTCATAAATGAAATGGCCAAGGTGTAAAACAGGGGCAAATCCAGTAGCAAAGATTATTCTGGTCCTCTTAACTCATCTTAATTGCTTTTTATACTAGTTCCTTTTTCCAGCATGCATAGTGTTAATCCAAGGGAATCAAACTGAGAGTGGTCCTCCTCAAACACTGCCTGTACTTGAAAAATAGGGCCCACTCCTGCAAGGTTACAGTATCCTGAATTGCAACGACTCAAGGAAAAAGAGACTATTAAGCACCTTGCAGGAAAAGGTTATTATAAAAATACATTACCATTATTTTAGCTACATCATACAAAGAGAGCATGGGTTCTGAGCATGCCATGCCAAGCGAAATCATCCATATAACTATAATTTTCTCTTTTATTGATACTGCAACACAGAATGTGGACTACAACTTATGCATTTTGAACTGGATGAACAGATGCATGGCAAGTTAATACTGAAGGAATCCTGTATCTGTTGTCAAGATCACTGCCAGTCTCTGAGGAACTTCTAGCATCAGGTTGTCGGTGTTCTGGTTTCTGGCCCTGCTATCGGTACAGACAGAGTGCACATTTTACCAGCAGGTTTCGCACATACTTGCTAGCAAGAGAGCAATGTTAAACATGGAATTTGGGATTTCTTTGTGGTTTGAGAAGAATACAGCTTCGTAGTTAGACACTGCACTCCTGGCCTGCTTCAGACAAGCTTCTTCTGCCCCCATGTCTGACTTGCCTTCTCCCATCTATATCCTTATCTGGGTGAATGACTTATTTCTGTTGCCTTAAATTACTCAAAAAATTTGACTGCTCTGTTCCTGCCTCTACTCTGCCAGCTCCACTTCAAGCTCACCATTCTCTTCTCTGCTTGACAAAAGACAGTTACATGTACATCTTCAACTGAAGATTTCTCAGTAGAGGCCAACCACAATACCATTCCCCTCCAAACACATCTCAGGCAGCACATTCTGATAGAAGCAGTGATATTGTGGAATAATATGCAGATGAAGTCATAATTTGGTTACACAAGTCAGAATTTGGAGGTACCTCCACAGTGTTCTGAATATTTTTAGCAAACACTGTCAGTCAGCATCTTCCTTATTTTTTGAAATGCCCTAAACTGTGAAATATCTCAGTCTTGGCATATTGACTAAAGAACAGAGAGGTAAAACTGACATGGCCAGTCATAAGCTTTTGTTGCTCTATTTTTCCATCAGATGCACCAGTCACCTGAAATTAATAGAAGCTAAGTCCATAAAGATTGTCCCTGTGCATTTGTGTAGTATTTGTACACAGGCTCTGCAACAGTGATGGAGTGACAACTTTCAAGACTATTTCAGGGCAAAATATCAAATACAGCTACTGTTACAAAGTGTGCAGGACTCATCTCCAAAGCAGAAGTTCGGCTAGGAAATCCACTGTTGTGGGTAAGATGTGTAGTCCCTTCCACAGCTCCAGCTTCTTTTCTGTAGCTCCACAGCAACCTAAACCCCACAGTCTTTTCTTTAGGGATAGCTCTGTCCAACTTTTGATTTGCCATAGTGCAGTATGACATCTCTATTTTGATACTACAACCAAAGTGACCAAAGTGTCTCTTCTAACTTTATAGTTGGTGACTATTTAATAGACACAGTCTGCAAAATGTTAAATGCAGCATGAGTGCTCAGACTGATTGGGAAGTTAGGGCACCTTAGTGCCTAGATGTCAACAGTTTATAAACTTACCCATGGGCTTCTGTGTGGTTCTCAAAACCTCTCCATTGCAGGGTAGATGTAGGGCTGTCCACAACAGATTAACACTCATCTGAGCTGTGGTAACTGTCCATCTCTGAGCTGGTTCCAGCTATCAAGTAATGTGACTTAACCCAAACTACTTCACTGAAATGGGCATTGCATCGCTGTAGACTTCCAACAGCAGTCCTCTACCCGGTAGGCTTTCTTGTAGTGCTTGGAATCTTGCAGAGAAGTCTCCTTTCATTGTCAATCATTCAGTAATAAAAAGCACTATGATTTAACAAGTCTGATGTCAGAAGTCTCTGATTTCATAGGCATCACTATATGTAGCAGCTATGCCTGTATTTAGGTATACTCTGAAGGAAATCAACAGTATGTGCAGAGTCATGCTGCATTTATTACGTCAGATTTTAAAGTTCCTTGACTTTCTTTTATCCCTTTCACAAGAAATCATTGTCTGGAGACATTTTGGTTCAAATCCACAGCTGATACAGCTAATCATAACAATCACATTGACGCCAGCAGACCTGTGCCCTTTGCTAGGCAAATGCCACAGCTATGAAGTTAACACTAACACCCCAGCTCCTGCCTTGCAACTGCACATGATGGTTCCTTCAAGGTGTGAACACATGTGCACTGAAGACACAGGGGAGTATGGGGACTAGCAACAAAGAAATCAAATGACAATTTTAACTCTCATTTGGGTAAAATGATGATGATGATGTGTACATGCAGGAGGGCTCAGCCAGGTAAATGCTCTCCCTGGCAAGTGCTTATTTCTCAGGGCGGCATTGCCTGGGGACATTCCCAGGTTCCCAGCATAAAAAGAGAGGCCTTGGAGGCCTGGTATATGTTCTTATCTTTATTGTCATATCTGACATGGAGGCTTACTGGGGTAGGATTAAATGACAGAAACTAGTGAGTCACCCTTTTATTGCTAGCGCCCTAGCACTTCAAAGGATGCTAGTAACTTCACTACTGACTTGAGATGGTTCCACCTTGTTTTGATTTGTTAGCATAACTGCATAGAAATTGTCTGATATTTTGAAGCACACATATGGCAGTAGGCTAAAGTATTCTGTAGGGAGCCAGATAAATTCCAGCTGAAAAGCCTTTTGGAGATTTGTGTCCTTTAGAGATCTACACCCTGTGGAAGATCACTGCTCTCACTAAAATCAGAGAAAAAAAGTCTGATGGCGAATGCTATTCTGTCAGTTCACATACTGCCTTAAATCCAGCAGCTAAGGAAACCAGCAGTCCAGTTAACCACAATTACCCTAGGAGGGCTTGTCGGTCTCAGCCTGTAGAAGTGTATCAAGGGGAAAATGAGCACTAGTGTCCCATATGCACAATGAAGCAGTGCCCAGCATGCAGGCTGTTGCACTCTACGCCAGCTGTCTGGTGGGTCCAACCCATATGAATGGGGTGATCCTGAGATAAGAGACAATACAGTTTTAAGTAAACTAAACCTTAGGTTCATGCAAATATCAGAGGAAAGCCAACACTGGCCACAAGGGAGCAGAGGCCTCCAGATCTCCAAGCTGCACAAAGAGCTTGCAGAGACTCTCATAGAGGACAACTGACATCTCCATGCATCATGTTAGATTTGACCATGTCCTTGTGACAGCTAAGGACCAGCTAAGCTGTTACAGCAAAAGTCTGTTGGCCAGGAATATGCACTGCCAGATTTCCTGTCCCTCCAGCCAGCACACTATGGCAACTCTGCAAGCATTTCCCCCCAGGAGTAAATAAAGCAGTGATCAACCAGTGCCAACCTTGGCATTACCTCTGCCTGACATAAGGAGCCTGACCCAGGTGCTCTAGGTCTGTCTGCACCCTATCAATTAGGCAGTACCATTTAGGACTTCGACCTGAGAGTGATTCAGTTGCAGGACCAGTGCCAGCAGTACAGATCTGTCATTACAGCATTGCTCCCATCTGCAGCAGAAAGATCAGGGGAAACATCTTAAGAAGAATCACTTCCAGAGCAGTGAGAGGAGTCTGTGATGAACATGAAGGTTCCAGGTCAGGTTATCAAGGACTTGTTATCTGTTGATGTAATGGAGGGGTGGGGTTTTTTTTCTTGTGCCAAAGAGAGATTTAGTTGGCAGCACCCACCACCCCAAGTTCCAAACACTCTCTTCAGTCCCATCTGAGCCCCACACCCCCCCTGTAGGAACTGCCCCTTCTACCTCTGCGTCCCTGTGCAGGAGGAAGCATGGAGTGTACAAGGAAAGATGAGAAACCTGGGTCTGCTCAACCTGGAAAAGGTCGAGAGTCAATGCTGCTTGCAGCCACTTAGTGGGTGCTTGTAGAGAGGGCAGAGCCAAATCCTTCTCAAGAAGAGCACAGCAACAGGATATGTGACCACAAACATAAACTGTGACAAGGGAGATTCCAGTTGGATACTAGGAAAACCTTTTCACCATGGGAGTGGTCAAACATTGGAATAGGTTTCACAAAAAGGCTCTGAAATCTCTCCCCTTGAAATGATTCAACACTAGAGTGGACAAGACCTTGAGCAAACTGATCTAACTTGGCATGTCAGTTTCTCTAGGCAGGGATGGGAAGAGGTGCTCTCCTGATTTCTCTTCCTAATTGGATTGCTCTGTGGTTCTGTATTTCAGCACTGAATGATAGGACCACTGTGGAAGCACAACCATCATTTGTACAAATCTGAAGCAGATATTTTCATCTGATGAATGTTGCTCTCTGGATATATATAGTATTCTATAGAGAGTGAGATTATGTAAATGTAAAGCTTCAATAAAATGAATGGAATTAAGATATTGATGGGAAAACTGTCAGTGCAAGATCCTGTCTTTCTGAGTCAGATCTTAAATGTGAAAATTCTACCTAACAAGCAATAAAAGAACAGCCACCTGAAATCCAACTGCACTTCCACCTAGGTCAGATTTTGTCTTCACTAACTTTTTTCTGCAATTTATGAGAGTACTAGAAAATCCCACAATTCAGTTGATGCAGAGTGGAGGTTTATTCCCCATGACTTCCATGAATTAATATTTTCTGTCATAAAATTGTTGAGTGAGTAAATTCTCCAAGATCTTTGTATCCTTTAAAATGTAATTGAGGAATCGTATATTATATGTAAGCATGTTGCAAAAACCATGATGTAATTTAGCTGAAATAGTTATCCTTGTCTTACACTATTAGACTATTAAAAACTTAGAACCCAACTCAAACTAATGAGGCTGAGAACTTTTAAGACTGCTAGGCCAACATCCACATCAATTTTTAAATTTGTGGATTCACATTAAGACCTCCCAACATGTCAACCAAGTCCCTAGGCTTAAGATTTCACATTGTCTGGCTTTGTGTTCTCAAATAGTAAAGTCTGTGATCAATGCATAATGTGGGATGATCTATTAGTTCCTTTTTTTTATTCTACTGTTGACTCACTACGTGCAACACTGTATCAGGGCTAGCTAGCTTCATAACTTCTATTTTCAACAGCATCGTCTTTATTAACTGAGTGAATAACTTCTTCAGATGCACTTTAATCTGCAAAGTTTTTCAATTTTCTCTCACACTGTCAGCTTAATAATTACTTCATGAGCTATTTTACTTTTCTCTGAAGAAAAGCAAATGCTTCTGAAACCGGCAGGTTAAATGCAAAATTGAGCAAATTAGTGCCAGGATTACAGATCTAGAATTCCAGCTGCTTTCCACAAAATCGCCCTCCATTTGCAGATCATTATTTCTTATACTTGTACCACCCTGTTATTATTGTACAGAAAAGAAGAAAATGTAGATGGCTGAGGGGTAGAAAGAAAAGTTAATAGAAGAGAAAGAAAGTGTGTTTTATTTCTGCACGTGAGATTAGAGTCAAGTTTCTAAAATGATCCTTAAAATAAAATACAGATAACAAACATAAATATCAAAATACAGACTCTTATTTTTTCAAAGCTTCAAGTTATTCAGCATTTTGCCTCAAATTCATACACAATTAAAATGTTTCTTCCTTTTTCAAAGAATGTAACTCTAGGTTCAGTACTGTGTTTTGTATTCAGAAGATGGGAAACAACTTTGAGTTTAGTGGGAGCGGTATGTTTATGCCTCAGTGGCAGAATCTGGCTTTTTCATCAGTAGGTCTGACTAACAGGAAAATAATTATTTTGGAGGATAGAAATAAAAATATTAAATGTTACCACCTGCAAGAATGTCACTTTACAACAATTCTTGATTGCTGAATGGACAATGACATTGTTATGTGCATAACTTCTTTAAATATATATGCAAAAGTCACACACATGTGGGAGATATGGCTTTAGAATGTGAAAATGAATATATGAATATATTAAATGAATATATGTAAATGTAATCTGGATATTCCTTTATTCTTAAAATAAGAGAGATCTTCAAATTAGTATTTCTGATTTGTGCATATATATCTTACACAGTTGTTCAGTCTATTTCTTTTCTTTAATCTTGAAAAAAAATTTATCCTGCTGACAGTGAAAGATTTAGCATCAGAGGTCTGCCCTCATTGTCAGGCAGCACAATAAGCAGTGACTACATCAGTCTCATTTAATGAGGATGTATTAAAATCTTCAAACTATTTTTCAATTCCTTCTGCTCCTCTTTTGATGAAAGGTGAAAGAGAAGTGCAGCAGAAAAACATTGCAGCCAGCCAATATCACGCACTTTAATGCAGGATTAATGCTTATTATGTTTTGAGATGTAAGTCTAGAGGTGTACTTTTTGTGCTGGGCATTGTGCTATTGGTTAGTTTTAATGAGCAGATAATATTTTAATGTATCTGAATTAATTTCTAAATAACCACAGAATTCATTTATTAGTATTTATTTATTCATTTGGTGAACAGAAGTCAGTTCTACCACTAAGGCATATTTCTCCTGACCAGCAACAAACTCAGTTTATATAATAGATATTTCTTCTGTTATAAACGTATAAATCACAGAATCACAGAATAACCAGGTTGGAAGAGACCCACTGGATCGTCGAGTCCAACCATTCCCACCAATCCCTAAATCATGCTCCTAAGCACCTCGTCTACCCTCACCACCCACCGGATCACCAAGTCCAAGAATTCCCACCAATCCCTAAATCATTGCCCTAAGTATCTCATCCACGCTCACCTTAAACACTGCCAGGGACGGTGACTCAACCACCTCCCTGGGCAGACTGTTCCAGTGCCTAACCACCCTCTCCGTGAAGAACTTTTTCCTAATCTCAAGCCTAAATCTCCCCTGGCGGAGCTTGAGGCCATTCCCTCTCGTCCTGTCCCCTGTCACTTGGGAGAAGAGGCCAGCATCCTCCTCTCCACAACCTCCCTTCAGGTAGTTGTAAATAAAGGTGTGGCAAACAGTAGTGCTTGAACACAGTTTCTAATCTCTCAGTACAGTTCCTAATCTCTCAGTTTTGAGCTCTAGAATGTGAAGATCCTGGTTAAAGTAAATAATAATATAAATAACAAATCTATTCAGTCTAAAATTAGTAGAATGACAGTAAAGTGTTCTGTTACCTCCTGAAGTTGAGCAAATTGAGTATTTTGCTCTTGTCTCAAGGTGCTCTCTTATCTGACTGACAATGCAAAGATTCATCACAAATATCTGACACTGATAGCTCTGTTATAGTGCATTGGAAGACTTGAGCTTTGGATTTCAGTCTCAATCTTAGGAGTGGAAGAGCACGTGGAGCAACACAAGGAGCAGCAAGCTGACTTGCTGCAAGCCATCTGTCACATGCTAGTGGAGAATCTCGAGTCCTCTTCCCTCAAGCCTTGTCTGTTCTCTGGGAAACTGGAGGATGGGTCTATGCAAAGGGACTTGACCTCTGCTGTGAACGACTTCTGCATCATGCCTACTTTGTGTTGGTGCATGTCACAGCCATCACAGGCTAAGCCCATGTCTAGTGCATATATCCATGTAATTACAGTCTTTGTTAATTACAGCCAGGTCTTCACAGGCATATTAGAAGGGAGCCTGGTACTTAACAGGGAGAAACTGGTACTTCTCTCTTGTTTTACAATAATTTCCCCTTGACATACACTTTTCCTCTGCCTCCCCCTTCCAGCACTACTTCCACCACTCCCTTGCTCATTATCTGCTATTGAGATATCAGTATTAGTAGTAAAGACATAAAAAAACAAAGCTGATCTTTGCTGACTGACACTTCCTGCTGCTGTGTAAGCACATCACAGCCAGCATTTTATTAGACTACATCAAATCAGGCCATTAATAGCAGCTTTATCTCTCCTTCTGCTGACTATAGTTCTCTCCCTTCATTTAACACCTCTGAAAGATTAAAGACCTTGTTGTCTTTCTCATGTGAAGCAGGTAATGAGAAATGCAAGACACAAAGACATACAAGACAATTATAACTTGTCTGGAGGTCTTGGAGAGGTGTCCAGACCGTGAGGGTAAGTTCCCCAGCTTGTTTATATACAATCAGTTTCAGAGTAGGTGAAGGTCTTAGCCAGAGTGCAGGGCAATTTGCCATACACAGGTCTATGTGTTTCTCTTGATCCCAACAAACATGCTGATCAATCAGTCTTCCACTTTCTAGCCAGGAAACCTCCAGATTTCTGATCAGCAAAGGAAGAAAAGAATGGTTTAGCCAAACCCCTACCTTGTAGAGAAGCTTACGGTCACTTTCTCACACCTGGGACTCTCCCCACCACTCACGTAGAATCAGCCTTTCAAATCCACCAGTACCTTTCCTCTCACTCTCATACTCACATCAATTTAAGCCATAGCTCTTCTACCCTCTGTTTCTGGTTAGGTGAAGTACTTTTAGTCTCTGGCTACTATTCTCCTAATCCCTTTGCCAATATAAGTTCACTGGTGTAATTTTTATTCTTTAAAACATACTTAAAGTTTTGCATATTTGAAGGCATCTGCACCTGCCAGCATTTCTTCTCCTCTCAGAGAGTATTGACAGAGGCATCTCGTGGCTTTTATTTTTTCAGATGCAACATATCACACTCAAATAATGTTGTTCAAGTGCACTTTAGGACTGATAACACAAAGTAGCCCTCTGGACTCCTAAAATTACATGGAAAATAGCAATCTCTAAACCACCTTAAAAAGTCTCCCTACATATACACAGGACAGGGTATATGTGTGTGCATTTTGCATAGAGATATACAGACAGCTTCATTCTTTTTGAATGTCATTGTGCTGGTACTGCCCCAAATGTGTGGAGTTAAACATGCAGCAAATAAAATTATGGATGTGTTAGGTTTGGGGACTATTACAAAAATACAGAAGAATAAGGGACATTGACAAAAACGTCAATTCATTTTTCAAAACAGTAGGATTATATTGGAGGAACCCCTAATTTACATGACCCTGGTTTGGGGTCAATAGCTTTACTCTACAAGCCATTCATATGCAAGAAAATTTCAAGAGAATGAAGGATTTAACACACTTAGATTTGATCTTTAAATTGCCTTCTTGTCATGCATTGGTAATATAAATGATTGGAGGATGGTTTTGTGTCTGAAAAGACTAAGACACTTCTAGGACCTGTGCCTCATACAGACCCTAAGACCAGTGGTCTGGGCTGGTTATTTATAGTTTACCACTCGTACTCTGGCATGTGCAGGAGACAGTTCAGATCAAATAACAGGAAAGTTGGAAATGCATTTGCAGCCTGATAGGTGATATTAATAAAACAAAGTTTAGAGCAGCCGCGTGCAGAACATATGACAAGGTGTTTTTACTGGTGATCTCTTCAGGAGCTGCAGGAGCACTGAATCCACAAAGTATTAACAATACAATTGTTTGCAGCATATGTTGTGTATGAGACAAACAGCCAGAACACTGCCAGGAAAATATTTGCAACTTAGGGTTGGAGAAACAAAAAATGCTCAAGATAGATGAGTTTCTCTGAACCTCCAGACCCTTCCAGCTCCTTCTGAACAGTGTTACACCTTCTTTCACATCTGCTTCTACAACCCTATTATCCCCTCTTGGCCAATGGTGTTTAAATAAACAAACAAAAAATGGAGAGTAAAATGAGCATCTAAGCAATGCTATTTCTATGGGTTTGCTACAAGTCTCATAGAATTACAGAATCACTAGGTTGGAAAAGACCTCTAGGACTATAGAGTCCAACCATTCCTATCAAACACTAAGTCATGCCCATGAGCACCACATAGATCCGTCTTTTAAATACCTCCAGGGATGATGACTCAACCACCTCCCTTGGCAGCCTGTTCCAGTGCCCAATGACCCTTTCTGTGAAAAAATTTTTTCCTAATGTTCAGCCTAAACCTCCCTTGGCACAGCTTGAGGCCATTCCCCCTTGTCCTGTCCCCTGTCACTTGGGAGAAGAGGCCAGCACCCACCTCTCTACAACCTCCTTCAAGTAGCTATAGAGAGCAATGAGACCTCCCCTCAGCCTCCCCTTCTTCAGGCTAAACAACCTTAGTTCCCTCAGCCTTTCCTCATAAAGCCTGTTCTCCACTCCCCTCACTAGCTTTGTTACTCTTCTCTGGAAGATCTATTAACACCTCCAGCAGTTCTGCCTGATTACTTTACCTAACAACATCCCCAGCTGTGACAGGCATGTACATACAGTATTTAGCACAAATTGTACTCACAGTGCTTTGTACTTGCTGAACTTGGTGAGAAATGAAGGTCTAATTCCTTAAACTATTCAGTCCTTCTGGGTGTATATTTTGTCTGTTTTCTAGTCAGATTTTATACTCAAGAGTTTAGCATCGGTACTTTGTCTTTTCCGATGTCTCTAGAACAAGTCTCTCCCAACTTTCAGAAGCCTGTTTAACAAAGATTGGGAGAAGGTTTTCCACTGAGAAAAGGGAGAGAGAGATGCAATTTTTGAAGAGGCAGGCATTTTAGCAGGGACTGTATTACAAGAAAATGCAAAAACCCTAAAACCCATAATAAATTTAGGTGTAAAAGTCTCCATTCCCCAGGTAGTTACCTCCTAAAGATGCCAGGATGTGCATTAATGAAGGTTATATGCACTTTATAAAAGTATTCAATCTAGACCATAAACAAAATTTAGCCTGAGGATGGGGAAGAGAAGACTTGGGTGCTCTTTCAGCAGCATAATTTCATCTATTTCAGTCCTCACTTTCTGTCCATCATGATGTTCCCACTACCTTCTCTAGTATACTCAAGGCAAAGCCGATGTGACAAATACAGAACAAACACTGCAGCAATCAGAATGCATTAACGGCATTGTTTAAAAAAAATATTTGACAGACACTTTGCCAAGACTTACCTTCATGAAAGAGGATAAGACTAATATACGTTGACCAGTTTTTGTGGCTCTTACTGTAAGCATGTCATGTCTCAGTCTTTTATTTTCTTTTAACTTCATTATTGATTTGACTAACCAAGGGCTTTGAAACTGTCCTATTACTCCTTAAAATACAGTATAATTATTGATGCCCAACTGAAAATTTGTTTCTTGGTCTTAGTTTTCTGTCCCCAGTTGCCACCACTGTCACTTCTGTATTCAGGCAAAAGAGAAGAAAAGCCTATTGAAAGAGCAAATGTATATCCAGCCAGAAGAAAATTCACTCAAACTCCAGTTCCCTCAAAATGTGCCAGTGTCGAGTTCCAACAAGATAAGGTTATCAGATTTTCCTAAGCCCACCGGACTAGGTTTTAAAAGATATTACATGTATCCGCCTACCTATTTTTCCTTACGACTGAGCCATAATTAAGACCAGGAATTGGGAGAGGATATTTTGACTCACAGAACTGAAGAAAGCATCATGATGATAATAGACATATTAGAAAAAGTTATAGAAAATAAAGAAAAAATATATTAGACTGAAAAAAAGTGTGATTGGCAGGGGATGTATCCAAAGAGAAGAATATGAAAGCAGACATGAAACAGAACCCTCTGCAAAAGGGTAATGACCTGATGGAAACCATACCTATGAGGAAGAAAGAGATGAATCAGAAAGATAGATTAAAATAAAAAGCGACAAATCTGGCTTTGTCATCAATCTCTGTCTCTCATGTAAGCATTTCATCCCCTTATATGCTACTTTTTTAAGTTAGTATTTTTATTCTCTGTGCAGTGCGTAACACCTGAAGGTGCTATGTGCACCTGTGATATACAAATGGCAGAAGGTATAAAAATGGCAGAGGGTTTAGGAAGCGTATAAGGAAAAGTGAGAGCAGACAGAGATGGATAAGAAAAATGCTTGCGGCGGGCAACATGCTCAGAGGACTTGTGAAATGCCATTAAAACAGAGATTCAGAGATCTACTCACCTGTAACCACGGGGAAGTATGATGTCAATGATACAAGGGAACACAAATGCATGATTCCCATTAACATTACCAAAATATATGCAGCCAAGTCCCCCACCAAGAGCTCCAACAGCTGGATCTAACAACATGGATAATTTACTGTCTGTTTTCAAGTCATTCTGTTTGGTTGACCTGCTAGAAATCTCTAATTGAAACATCACCTCTGTGAGTAAATGGAGCACTTGTGGGCACAAATGTCAGACGTGTTGTTATTATTGATGCCAAATCACTGCTGGAGTTAAGTCATTGTAAGCAAAGGAATTACAGCATGGAGGCATTAGCCCATACAGTAGTTAAAATGTGTGTTTATACAGCTGTTTCAGGTAGTTGAGCATTATGTAAAATTTCCTAAAGGATGATGGTGATGACATTATAGTGAGGAATGAAAGGAATAATACAAGCAATTTAACTGTTTTTATGCCCATTGTCAAATCAGTCTCATTAACTAAAGTACAGAGGGATTTTCCTCCATTTTGAAAAAGAATAAAGTCAAAATTATAGAGAGGACCAATTCCTATTGCAGTTGTCAAACCAGCTACAGTAGGTGAAACAACACCAATACAGACTTTATGAAGATATGAACATTAATTTTTCTGGCAAAAATTTAGCTAGGTCAGAATTTTTCATTTGTGGTGAAATTTATGTCACTGTAGTAATTTTGAGAAAAAGGTTATTGACTCTGTAATTTGTCATTGTGAAAAGGGCTATTTTCGAATGAAGAGAACATGAAGTCCTTTTCCCCAAAACTTTTATCTGTTCACTGCTCAAGCAAAAACTAATGTTAATATCTGAG
The DNA here is from genome assembly GCA_033459285.1 of Clamator glandarius. Lineage (NCBI taxonomy): Eukaryota > Metazoa > Chordata > Aves > Cuculiformes > Cuculidae > Clamator > Clamator glandarius. Next base: position 1,835,352 of record JAUNZM010000116.1, on the reverse strand, counting down.
ACATTGCCTTTGAGTCAAACAATCCCCCACGCAGCCCTCTTGTGCAGCCTTAAAACTGGTAGGTTTAGTAGTCATCTCAAAGATTAATAGTTATGAAAAGAATCTCTCTTTTTCCCTTTTGAGCTACTGTAAGTATTTGTCCTCTGAATTGGAGTGGCTTTTTTTTTGAGGCAAATCATGAAATCATGAGAGGATTACCTGCAATGACAGTGGGCATTGCTTAGCCTTGTGAAAGGGATTGAAAACAATCAGAGATGTACTCCTCCTACGTAACGCAATACAGTGTCAGAGCGTCCTGGAGGTACCCTAATGGCTGGAAAAGACCCCAGCTCACACCTTGGAGAAGTTTTGGGGAGGAAAATACCTTCTGGTGCCCCCAGAGCAGAGAAATGGGCATCACAACTCCATCCTATTTGTGATACAATGTTCACAGCTCCTACCTGACAGTGAGTTTGGGGACCCCTTTCAGGATTCAGTCTATAATACCGGCTACGAATTGCTGACCAAGGTTAAGACTATATGGAGCAAAGGTCTGGAGGATTTGCAAAACCAGATGAAATTATCATTAAGGTTTGTCAGAAGAAAATCAAAAGTTATATTTTAGTGAGGGGCTTAATATTAATCAGGACAATATCTTCAGCATATAATATTCATTATGTAAAGTGTCAGCCTACAGTAACAATTTTTCTGTTCAAATACTGCATGGAGATAATATTCTCATCTTGTTGACCATGGATCTAGAGGAGAAATACTTATTTGCCTGTTCAGAATGATGACAAAGTGAACTAAATGGAGTAAAAAAAATATTGATTCCTAAGGAGAAAATATTGGCAGCTTGCCCATAGATCACTGCTGCACTTTCAAGTGCTCATTGCAACCTTTATTTTACCTTGTGTGGAAATAAATATATATCCTATGTGAGAGAACACTGAAGATGCCAGCTTTGAGAAACAAATACTCCAGTCACATAGTCAGCAGCAAGGACACTACAGTTTCCAAATCAAATTACTATTTTTGTAATCAGGGTAGTTGTGCAAAAGAGAAAGAAAATGAGAGGAATGGGAAGGTGTAATGTGGAAAATGGGAAATGGGATAATGTGAAAAAATATGTACACAAAAAGAGACCATCCAAAAAAACTAACATGAAAGAGAAGTGCAGGAATTTGAATCCTGACCCAGCAGTTCTGCAAGCTTACTTCTCAGAAGTAAGCAGGTGGATGGACACAGAAGAAGCAGTGCAACATGAAAGCCAGCTAGCAGGTGAAGAAAAGCAGGTGACAGGTTAATAAGAGCTTTCTAGCTTTATTAGACACTTCAGAAGAGTGATTATACATTATGTATTATTGTAAGGTAATTTTGGTAATGTGCTACTGATTATGCCGCAGGTATTAATAACAAACATCTACCAAAGGATTATAGAAATTATTCTAAGTGACCATTACAACATAGGCTGAACTATCAATGATTCTAAAATAACAATGTATAGAGCGAACTCTCACAAGAGAATAGGAGAGGTTTTGAGAATGCAGGCACAGGATGAAGTCAGCAGCCTAATGGTTATAAATAGACATTATGAGTGGCTGATTAGTCATCACTAAAGGAATACAGCCATGAAAGGAGAGCAGTTTTAGGGCCTAACAAAATAAATAATCCTTTACCAAAGAGGTGTGCATGGCTGGATTGTGTTAATGAAGCCATTAGCTATGCTGTGAAGATGTTATATCTCAAGGGCTCCAGAAAGAGGACAGGAACCTCATGGTGAAGAATTCCACATGCATCCTAGAACTAAAACATATAAAACCATATTATAGATGCCCATAAATTATCATCATGGTCTACAGGGCCGGATTGGATCCACCTAAGGGTATTAAAGGAGCTAGCAGATGTGCTTGCCAAACTCCTTTCCATCATCTTCCAACAGTCCTGCCTGAACTGGAGAAGTTCCACTGGACTGGAGGCTGGCTGATGTTGAAATGGTGTTAAATCCACCTGGAGGCCAGTTACAAGTGGGGTTCCCCAGGGCTCAGTGCTGGGTCCAACCCTGTTCAATGTCTTTATCAATGACTTGGACGAAGGCATCGAGTGCACCCTAAATAAGTTTGCAGACAACACTAAGCTGTGTGGAAGTGTGGATCTGGTGGAGGGTAGGGAGGCTCTGCAAAGGGATCTGAACAGGCTGGACCGCTGGGCTGAGACCAACGGCATGAGGTTTAACACGGCCAAATGCCGAGTCCTGCACTTGGGGCACAACAACCCTGTGCAGTGCTACAGACTAGGAGAAGCCTGGCTGGAAAGCTGCCTGGAGGAGAGGAACCTGGGGGTGCTGGTTGACAGCCGACTGACCATGAGCCAGCAGTGTGCCCAGGTGGCCAAGAAGGCCAATGGCATCCTGGCTTGTATCAGAAACGGCGTGGCCAGCAGGTCCAGGGAGGTTATTCTCCCTCTGTACTCGGCACTGGTGAGACCACTCCTTGAATATTGTGTTCAGTTCTGGGCCCCTCACCACAAGAAGGATGATGAGGCTCTGGAGTGAGTCCAGAGAAGAGCAACGAAGCTAGTGAGGGGGCTGGAGAACAGGCCTTATGAGGAACGGCTGAGAGACCTGGGGTTGTTTAGCTTGGAGAAGAGAAGACTGAGGGGAGATCTCATTGCTCTCTACAACTACCCGAAAGGAGGTTGTATAGAGGAGAGTGCTGGCCTCTTCTCCCAAGTGACAAGGAACAGGACGAGAGGGAATGGCCTCAAGCTCTGCCAGGGGAGGTTCAGGCTGAATGATAGTAAAAAAATTTTTCATGGAAAGGGTCACTGGAACAAGCTGCCCAGGGATGTGGTTGAGTCACCTTCTCTGGAGGTGTTTGAGGGAACAGTGGACAAGATGCTGAAAGACGTGGTTTAGTGATTGATAGGAATGGTTGGACTCAATGATCTGGTGGGTCTTTTCCAACCTGGTGAGTCTATGAGTCTATGATTTTGAACAAAGGCACCTTTTAAAGTGTATTAAGATAACTGGTTGTGCAAGTGTCAATGCTTCAGAATCAGATATGCAGAAATATTTACTCTGGCATCCTGCAGTATTGTGCATATAAGTATTATCTTACTACTGCTGAAGGGAATTGTATCTCTAATGCTTGTGTTTGCTTTTGTAACCAAGGGTTTGACTGTAGCAGTATGAACTAGTAAGAAAGTGAATGAAGAGGAGATCTCACATGTAGAGGCAATGAGCCAGTTCATTGGGGAGATTCATTTTTCTTATGAATTCACCATCTGGGGATGCAATAGTCCCTAAAGTTCTGCCACCCAGAATCCACTGGGAGATTTAGAAGCTTGAAGTTGGTGGCCTGATGGAGCCTTACAACGAAGCCAGACACTTGCTGTGTCTGTAATGGAGCTCCATCTGCAGGCTTGCCGGTTTCGGTAGACCAACATTGTCTCAGCTGGCTGTGAATTTACTTATAAGCTCAGCTTATCCTGAGCTAGTTTCCAGGGTGGACTTTGAAGATGTACTCAAAGGCTTAGAGGCCTTTAGAGTGAAAAAAACAAGGGACTTGGTAGGTAGGAAACTGGAAAGAAAAACATCTAAAAAGTTTGGGAGAAGTTAGTCCAAAGTCAGTATACTTATGATGGGTCATGTTTCTTAGACTTCTAATATGTCAATGTAATCACATCAGCCACAGCTACTGCAAAAAAAAAAAAGCCTACCCAAGCAATTTTTCTTTGGGACCCCCAGAGGCATAGACACTCCATTCTTCCAAAAATCAGACCAGAACTCAATATTTTAATTTGAGGTAGTATGAAAATTTTCAAAGTGGATTGCAGTGGGAAAAAGCAAATTTCAGCTCCCTAGAACAAACCCCATTGCCTGTTTTGAACAAATAAATCTGAAATTCTTTGTTTACAGTTAAGATTTTTGATTTCACATATTTGAGCAGTATTACTAACACAACCTTCGTTTTGCTCAAACTGCCATTTGAAACGAAAGGGCTCAGGCAAACTGAAGTGAGCTACAGACTGCCTCATTTTTGCATTGATGTTAAATGTCTCCCTGTAAAATATTCCTTCTGGCATCAAAACCCATAAATATTCATATAATATGCTGCTGATTGCCCAACACTCTACACAGCATCATTGCTTCTCAAGCTACCTGCATCTGAGAAGTATGCCTCTCAGAAAGCAGGAACTCAGCTAATGACTTCAGGTATGAATGACAATCAGTTTTCTCCCACTTGAGCCCCCTGGCAGAAATTGCAGGGCCTGGGCTTTTGCAAACATATTGTCTTGCTGTGGCTACTCCCTGCACCAAAGCTTATTGATTTTTCTGAGGTATCTATTTTACTCCTTAGAAATACTCCCTGGCTGCCCACGCAGCAGATTTCTGTGTAGACAGCAAACCTCATTGTTTGTGTTGTGAGGCACCCACTGAGTGTCAGAGAAGTTGAGGAAATTTCTATTTCACAGAATCACAGAATAACCAGGTTGGAAGAGACCCACCGGATCATCGAGTGTAACCATTCCTATCAAACACTAAACTATGCCACTCAGCACCTCGTCCACACATGCCTTAAACACCTCCAGGGAAGGTGACTCAACGACCTCCCTGGGCAGCCTGTACCAGTGCCCAATGACCCTTTCTGTAAAAAATTTTTTCCTAATGGCCAGCCTAAATCTCCCCGTTGCACAGGGTTGTTGTGCCCCAAGTGCAGGACCTGGCATTTGGCCTTGTTAAACCTCATGCCATTGGACTCTGCCCAGCAGTCCAGCCTGTTCCCTTTGCAGAGCCTCCCGACCCTCCAGCAGATCCACACTTCCACCCAGCTTAGTGTCGTCTGCAAACTTGCTAAGGGAGCACTTGATGCCTTCATCCAGGTCATTGATAAAGACATTGAACAGGGTTGGACCCAGCACTGAGCCCTGGGGAACCCCACTTGTAACTGGCCTCCAGGTGGATTTAACTCCATTTCCCACCACTCTCTGGGTCCAGCCATCCAACCAATTTTCCACCCAGGAGAGTGTGCGCCTGTCCAGGCCAGAGGCTGACAGATTCTGTAGCAGAATGCTGTGAGAAACTGTGTCAAAGGCTTTCCTGAAGTCCAAGAAGACCACATCCACAGCCTTTCCCTCATCCAGCAGCCGAGTCACTTTGTCATAGAAGGCGATCAGGTAAGTTCGGCAAGACCTGCCTTTCGTGAACCCGTGTTGACTGGGCCTGATCACCCGGTTCTCTTGCATGTGCTTCATGCTAGCACTCAAGATCACCTGTTCCATGACTTTCCCTGGCACTGAGGTCAGACTGACAGGCCTGTAGTTCTCTGGATCCTCCCTGCAACCCTTCTTGTAGATGGGCACATCAGCCAG